>ML262546.1:147882-158595 GCA_005239495.1 Nicotiana undulata
ATATATATATATATATATATGTGTGTGTGTGTGTGTGTGTGTGTGTGTGTGTGTGTGTGTGTGTTGAGATCTTTCTTTTTTAGAGCAAGTTTTTATGTTTTGAGGATGTGGGGGACGAAGTAGGGATTTAAAATGACCCCCCACTAGCGCCCCTGCGCACCTGGAGGTCCCAACCCCGCTACTGACCGCGCTAAATGGCCAGAACACTGCCGCATTAGCACGGTCGCGCTACTGGGCGCGCATATTGTGCAGTGTTCTGTAAAACCGGCACCTTTTGCACAGAGATCCCTTCGGGCTCCATCGTTGGAAAGATATTTCAAAGGCCTACAACTTTCATGATTTGGGTTTTCCAAAATGCCATACACATTTTCACTAAACACTGCTGGAATACAGATCTTCTACAAACTTAGTCGATTTTGTCGAATCTTATGCACCTCACTTTCCATCTTGATTTGAAACAACTATTTTCGTCCCTAATCATCCCGATATGACTTCATATATTCCAAATATAACCTTACTACTCCTTTAACTCATTCATCCCTAAGACGAATGTACGGGGTGTTACAAGAACGTCCCTCTTCCCCAGTCCCCAGTTCACATAAACTTGGGGAAAAATTATGTTGCTCCCTCAAAAGATCCCCAAAGGAGGAGGAACGTCACTCTCTCGATTTTTTCACCGGATGAAATCTATTATCCTGTCCAACGAAACTTGCTAGCTATCTGAAGCCATTGGCTTCACAAAAAGATTGGCAAAAAATACAAACTCTCTCGGGAGCTTGTTTGTTGAACAATGCAATGCACAATGCAACGACAATATAGTCTTTGTTTTCTCTGTTGTTTCTTCTATCTGTGTTATGGTACGGTTTTGAATTGCATTCTTGTTTTGTAGGCCAACTTCATTACTTCCAAGGGCCTTCAAAGGCTGATTCTTAATAAGGAGTAACTTACCTCCGAGCAAGATCAACTTTTGGTCGAGCGGGACCAAACTACTGCTCGCCTTTCAGAAAAGGAAGCTCGAGTTGCTGAGGCCGTTAAGTTGAGGCTCAGTTGCAGCAAAGCAAGCAAGAAGTAATGGCCCTTAGCCAAGAGGTCTTCATGTTGAGGGCTTAAATTGAAGAAACTAGGGCCGAATGGGTTGAAGTCCATAATGTCGTTTTTGCTGCATCCGATTGCGAGGCTAGCTCCGCTGAAAGATTGAATAATTTGGTGGCAGCCTTAAACTCCAAAACTGAAGAGCTTGATGTTGCCGAATAAAAGCATGTTCAGTTGTAGGAAAAACATAAGAAGATCATAGAGCATAATAAAATCTACAGCTCCATTGTTCGTGATTCTGATGTCAGCCTCCGATCCATGATGTTACACCTCATATTTATGTACGTGGAAGTATGCCATAAATAAATTGATGGAAGCTCGGTAAATGAGATGTCACATCCCGCATTTTCATACGTTAAAGTTTCGTCGTAAGTTAATCGACGTAAGTTTGAGAATGAGATTATAAGGTTATATATATTATGCTATTGCAAGAAAGTGATAAGTAATTCGTGAAGGTGAGAGGGCAATCAAATCGATGAAAATGAATTTCGTCGAAGTTTGATATTTTGAGATAAAATACGCATATGGACTAGTGCCATATAGGGTACCACATGGCCATGATAGTAAGGTGTTTAAAGTGTATTAAAAGTGAGTAGTATTTTAGGTAAATTGAGATAATTCTTAACTATGTAGATTTTTAGTGGAAAATTAACCATGTAATTAAGAAAATGGGTGAATAAAAATTGGATAGGCTTAACTTAAATCCACCAAAACGTGGAAGCAACCCATGTCTTAAGTGATGACTATTAAATTACAAAACAATGTGTCACATTTGAAGGGAATTATTGGCCAAGTAATCCACAAAGTGGGCCCCACAAGCTTACAAACTTAAGAAACTTTCTTACCTTATCAATATAGTATACAAAATTGCTAACTAATGGATGAGGGCTCAAAGTTTTTGTTTAAAACTTCATAACATATTGAGAACGTGAGAATTAGCATTTTGGCTTCTTTGGACTTAAGACATTCTAGTAGTAATTTGATAATGATTTCCTATTGCAAAGGTTACAAAACAAATAGAATTCATAACATCTACACGAATTCCAATGTTAGAAACCAAAATCCCAACGAGATTTTTTAGCACCTTAGCAATATGAGATTTTGCGATTCTAAGAGAGTGCAGTGCAACTTTTTTCAAGAATATCATATGGATTTTTTTCTACTCTAGGTATGTTAAGGCTATCCCTTCTTTCTTTTGGCATGATCTGTACGACACAAGAGAAACGAGCAAATGCACCACGTCCATAAATTACTCTATCCGTAGAAATGCTAGAGATGTGTATATTCTTATTCTCTCATATGTTATATTATTCTATCATCTGTTCATGGGTCTCAACAATACGTAAGTTTGTAAAGTTTATTTCATGGTATTAATCAGAGGCAAAATGGTCTTATGACGTACCGAGAGATTTTATTAACGTATTTCATATGCATTTCATGTATTTATTCATGCACATTGACCCATGACCATATGGAGTTATATACGTGTATATATATGTATATATATGTATATGGGATATGAGAAAGGTTATGGCGTTATATACGCACCACCACCTAATCAGCTGGTATACGTTGATGATTTTGCCCACAATGGCCGAGATGATATGATGGGATTCCCTCAGAGGCCTGATGATGTTATGAAACATGTACCTATGCACGACTTGACATTCATATGCATATGCATGGCACTATAATTATTTCATGAATTACAGAGTTATCCAGACTTAGAGGTTGAGTCATTTACTCTATATTTCTTCCATGTCTGTTAGATACTTATTCATGTGCCTTACATAATCAGTATAATATTATTCGTACTGACGTGCCTTTTTCCTGGGGACGCTGCGTTTCATGCCTGCAGGTATCGATAGACACGTCGAGAGCCCTTCAAGTAGGCTAGCAGCTCAGCGAAAGATGTCGGTGCGCTCCATTTGCTTCGAAGTTGCTTGTTTGGTTAGTATGATTTAGACGTGTATTGTTTGGTATGGCTGGACTCTGTCCCGACCGTTATGAAAATTATGTATTCTTAGAGGCTTGTACACAAATGTCGTGTACATAAAAGATTGTATGGCCTTGTCGGCCTATGTTCAGTATACAAGTGGTTATTTTAGTCTTATAGGCTCGTATGTCTTATGTATAAGTTGGTATCAATGTTGTATTCCACTTATCTCACGACATCCTTTCGGATTTGTTATCTATGATAGTATGACATGAAAAGATAATGTTATGTTGGTACTCGGTCGAGTAAGGTACTGGGTGCCCGTCGCGGTCCATCGCTTTTGGGTCGTGAAAAAAGTGGTATCAGAGCAGTTCTGTCCTAGGGAGTCTACAAGATGTGTCTAGTAGAGTCTTGTTTATGGGTGTGTCGTGCACCACACTTATAAGCAGGAGGTTACAGGGCATTTAGAACTGTCACTCTTTCTTCTTTCTAGATTGTGTGGTAGATCTTAGTCGTAAGAACTTAATTTCCTAAACTCTATCTTATTCGTAATACAATGATGCCTACATTCAGAAAGATGGTCGGTAGGAGATATAACTGTGGAAGTGTTGAGTTAGAGGAACTCGATTTTGCATTATGCTTATGATGAGTAAATGTGAGATCTTTAGCAGACCATGCGTGTACTAAAAGGTGTAAGGTTCTTGACAATGAGTTTTAAGGCAAGAATACTTACCACGCTTACGGTAAAAAGGAATAACAGAATCGGAAGGTAGACACAAGTTTCAGCAAGTAAAAGAAGAAAGGTGAAGAAGTGTACGAGGTACCTAGTTAATAAAGATTATCATTAGTTACCATTGAGGAAGGGAGATATAAGAATTTTGAGTTACTGTCAACAGTGACAAATGTACGTACAATCGGCCACGCTGATCTCAGTTATGCCCTATGGGAGCTAAAAAATATAGGTTAAGAGAAGGACGGGTTATCAGGATCCGGCTGGGGTTAGAGTAACCCAAAAAAGGGGATGGATTGGTAGAGTTAGCTGACATTTCCGAAGGATAGTGCAAACGTGGTAATGGATATCCTTGCGAGACACCTAGATGGTGCACTCTAAAATAGTACAACTAGATATGAGTACTATAAAGATAGAACCTGGAAGCCTTGAAGGGATAAATATTATTATAGTGTGGCTTGCGTCCCTAGTAGAGCGAGAATGTTAAGAAACCCGCAGATCCACTGGATGGAGCAAAAGGAGAGCTAAAAGCGAAAGAATGTCGTGTTGAAGTTTTCGCAAGAAAAGGATAGGCAGAAATATTAGCAGACTAATGAGAAGAGAGATAAGGAAGAATTATGAGTGAGATGTGATATATAAATCATAACGGCAGATAAAAAAGATATCGGTATTACAAGGTACATAGTCAGGTGAAGGAAGAGACGAGAGGTGACAGACCTTTGGACAACAAAAGAGTATAGGACATAAAGTCGTATCCTCATTTCAAGGAATAAGTTCTTGACTCTAATGTGATTACCTAACCCCAAAAATAATTGAAATTAGTATGGGCTGGTGAACAGGACAAACTAAACATAAATTAGGGATGGGTGATGTTATAACGGTCGGCATCATGAGAATTTCAGATTGCGTTCCGATGATAATAGAATGGACAACAGAAGAAGATTCATGAGAAATTCAGAGAATGGTCATTCAGGAAAACGCTTCCCTAAAGCAAGCAATGTGAGCAAAGTCAAGCTTAAGGGACTGTATGTGCCAGTTACACTAAGTGTCACCCTCACGAGTAAGGAAATTTTGTTATCCTTAGTACAAAAGGATTACTGCAAGGCAAGTAAGGGTCATCGATGATGTGAAATGACGCAAAAGATGAAGAGGTAAAACATCTATAGGTAGGTCGTCGTAGCTCTAACTCTTAGTACTCCCCTAAATGAGGGAATATGGAGTGATAATGGCATTAAGTCAGAGTTAAGCAGTTCTAGTAATTATGGAATGGTAATAGAAGAATGCGATAAAAATGAGAGAGAGATAAGATATCAGTTATTCTAATCCTACATATATTCTACGATTCCAGAACATTATGCAAACACGATGTCAAGGAAAGGAAGTAAGGGTTCCTGTCCGGGATGTTATTGATAAATAAAGAGTCAGTACGAAAGGTAAGTTAAGACAAAGGAAATAAACCAAGAAAGATTACGCGGGACATTGATATGAGAATGGGCCAACGAGTAGTTAGTAGTTGATTCATGAAGGGCCTAGTTATGGCTAGACAAGAGGATACAGACAAATCAATAGATCGTGCAAGATAAACAAAACGAACACCAACATGAGGAATTCTGTCTCACAAATTTGACATTATGACCTTGAGAAATATTAAGATAGAAGTTGTGGTAGTAAAGGTACCGTATGAGGGTTACAGAGATAAAAGGGAGTGTCATTGGGAAAACAATCAAAATATCAGCTCAAAAGCAACCCTACGAGCACAAGGTCGTGGAGGTAAGTAACTACGTATAAGTATAGACAAGGAAGGACATAAGGACGTCCGTTGAGTATACAATGTAATGAGCTCACAGCTTTACAAGAGTAAGAGGGTCCTCCCTAAGTACTACCATGAAAGACTAGCTAAGGAAAATAAGGAAGAAGGCTTCAACCTAAACTCAGTGACCTAAAGAGGAAATGGTCACGTAATAACAGTCTCCATCAACATTGTATTCACTCCATAAGAAAGTGTCACCTACCACGGCTAATGAGCGGGGAGTGAAACCAAAAGTGATATTCGAGACCATATGAGTTGCACAAAATTTTTGGGCATGCGTAAGAACTCAGATAAGCTAAGTATGCACACAACAAGGGGCAAAAAGACCACAAAAAGCAATTGCTTACGTTTAAAGAAAGCTGAAATGGAACCAAAGGAATTATTCGATTAATGATCGGCCGTAGAAGACTCCGGTATGAGTTAAAAGAAGGAATTGGGTACAAGTAATGGACAAAGGATTGAATCATTACAAGATTGTATCATAGTTTTCCATATCATCCATGAAAGGCTAAAGTAATAACTAAATTGCATGAGTCGAATATCAGAAGACAACTTAAGCCTACATGAAGGCTTATTAGAAGGAAAAGAAAACTAAAGATTTACATCAACCAAGCGAATCATGAGTCTGATTATTGGCCCCGGACAATTATAGAAATCGTATTGAGAACATTGCAGAATTACTCTAAAATAGCAAAGGTATAAGAGAGATAGTACAATAGCCATATTTTATAACGGCTCTACGATGAAGCTAACTGAAGAGTACCATCCTCATAAGTAGTCAATATGAAGCTCCCACCGGATTGTGTATGCACCAAAGGTGCAAGTATTATAATAGAGCATCAGGTTGTGAAGGTAAATTATACCTATGTGGAAGGGAGGTTATGAAAGAGATAGAAAAATGGAAGGAAATATTTTAAGGTAAGTAAGGAAAAGGTGAAAAACGTACAAGATACTCAAATGCAGAAGGCTATGAATAGTCCATACTGTGGATACGAGGCTAGAAGCGCGGGGATTCAGCATCCAGGAATGATAGCAGCGTTGTCAGTTGGAGAGTAAAAGAAGAGTTAGAGACGATGTGATGTCTCGATGTTCTAGAAAAGCATAAGGAAATTAGTCGCAAGATAAAGTATGATAGAAAGACAAGGTTTTAGAAAGACAAGAGTAAGGATAAGAAAAGGGCAAGTGAGAAGGTAACGAAAATGGATAAGTCCTCAGGATTAAGCTCGTGAAAACAAGGGAGCTGGTGGTTCCTCTAAGTTATAGAAAGCTTAGTATAGCCTGAATGAACTCAAAGGAGTCTAAGACTAGCAACATTTAGAAGAGATGGAATGTTTACCTAGTAGTAGAATGAGGGTGTAATTATGATAGGTAAAGGATGACGTTCGAGCCTTCGATTGAGTAATGAATTGAATAGGATTTTCACATATTGTACAGGATTAAAATACCCACGTAAGGTGAATCACATAGGGATGCTATGAAATACGATTATGGAAGCATGGTATCACCCCCAGGTGGATCAGTCTAATCATTTCAGATGTTCCCCGATAAGACGTGAGCCCTGGAAGTCGTGTTACATAAGAGCTCAAGTTATCAGTGGTAGATCGTAGACCAATATTGAGGTGAATCAACAAGGTATGGATAAAACTTACAAAATATGAAATGAGATTAGGCCATCAGTCTTAAGGATAAGCAACGAGAGTAACCTGAAGTTGGTAGCAGACCTCAATAACGATAAATCGAAGTAAGAGTTATGGTATAGTATGGATTTCTTAGATGTAGTAAAGCTAATGAAGTCCAGAGAGACAACTGGACATAATTTAGTATATGTTCACAAAGTAAGGCCTAGAGACTAGCTAAAATCTAGAGGAAAGAGGACATAAGAGTCGCATTGTTGCACATAATAGAAAGAAGTCGTACAGGCTGCCTGACAGAAGGTAGAAACAGTTACGAGATTGGGAGAATTCCGACCATAAGTCATGGTGTGAGAAAGAGGCCTAGAGGGAAAGTTCCCTAGACTTTGAAATTATTCATGGAACAATTGCCTAGATGGCAAGGAGAGTACTAAAGTATTCAGAAGACATAAGTCATGAAAATGATAAGTGCATCAATCAACATTCGAGGACGAATGCTCCAAAGGGGGGAATGATGTTACACCCCATATTTTTGTACGTGGAAGTACGCCATAAATAAATTGATGGAAGCTCAGGAAATGAGATGTCACATCCCGCATTTTCATATGTTAAAGTTTTGTCATAAGTTAATCGACGTAAGTTTGGGAATGCGATTACGAGGTTATAAGTGTTATGTGATTGCAAGCAAGTGATAAGTAAATTCGTGAAGGTTAGAGGGTAAGAAAATTGATGAAAACGAATTTCGTCGAAGTTTGGCATTTTGAGATAAATTACGGCCCGGACTATAAATAACCGATATTTATGGACTAGTGTCATATGGGGTACCACATGGCCATGATAGTAAGGTGTATAAAGTGTATTAAAAGTGATTAGTATTTTAAATAAATTAAGATAATTCTTAATTATATGAATTTTTTTGTGGAAAATTAACCATGTAATTAAGGAAATGGGTGGATAAAAATTGGATAGGCTTAAACCCACCAAAATGTGGCAGCAACCCATGTCTTTAAGTGATGATTATTAAATTATAAAACAATGTGTCACATTTGAAGGGAATTGTTGGCCAAGTAAGCCACAAAGTGGGACCCACAAGCTTACAAACTTAAGAGACTTTCTTACCTTATCAATATTGTATACAAAATTACTAACTAACGGATGAGGGCTCAAAGTTTTGTTTAAAACTTCATAACATGTCCAGAACGCGAGAATTGGCATTTTGGCTTCTTTGGACTTTAGACATTCAAGTAGTAATTTGATAATGATTTCCTATGGCAAAGGTTACAAAACAAAGAGAATTCATAACATCTACAAGAATTCCAACGTTAACAACCAAAATTCCAGCGAGATTTCTCAACGCCTTAGCAACGTAAGATTTTGCGATTCTAAGGGAATACGGTGCAACCTTTTTCAAGAATATCATATGGATTTTTTCCTACTCCAGGTATGTTAAGGCTGTCCCTTCTTTCTTTTGGCATGATCCGTACAACACAAGCGAAACGAGCAAATGCACCACGTCCATAAATTACTCTATCCGTAGAAATTCTAGAGATATGTATATTCTTATTCTCCCATATGTTATATTATTCTATCATCTGTTCATGGGTCTCAAAAATACATAAGTTGGTAAAGTTTATTTCATGATATTAATCAGAAGCAAAATGGTCTTATGACGTACCGAGAGATTTTATTAACGTATTTCATGTGCATTTCATGCATTTATACATGCACATTGACCCATGACCAGATGGAGTTATATACGTGTATATATATGTATATATATATATATATATATGAGATATGGGAAAGGTTATGGCGCTATATACGCACCACCACTTGATCAGCTGGTATACGTTGATGATTTTGCCCACAATGGCCGAGATGATATGATGGGATGCCCTCAAAGGCCTGATGATGTTATGAAACATGTACCTATGCACGACTTGACATTCATATGCATATGCATGGCACTATAACTATTTCATGAATTACAGAGTTATCCAGACTTAGAGGTTGAGTCATTTACTCTATATTTCTTCCATGTCTGTTAGATACTTATTCATGTGCCTTACATACTCAGTATATTATTCGTACTAACGTCCCTTTTTCCTAGGGACGCTGCATTTCATGCCTGCAGGTATCGATAGACACGTCGAGATCCCTCCAAGTAGGCTAGCAGCTCAGCGGAAGATGTCGGTGCGCTCCATTTGCTTCAGAGTTGCTTGTTTGGTTAGTATGATTTAGACGTGTATTGTTTGGTATGGCTGGACTCTGTCCCGACCATTATGAAAATTATATATTCTTAGAGGCTTGTACACAAATGTCGTGTACATAAAAGATTGTATGGCCTTGTCGGCCTATGTTCAGTATACAAGTGGTTATTTTAGTCTTATAGGCTCGTATGTCTTATGTATAAGTTGGTATCGATGTTGTATTCCACTTATCTCACGACATCCTTTCGGCTTTGTTATCTATGATAGTATGACATGAAAATATAATGTTATGTTGGTACTCGGTGGAGTAAGGTACTGGGTGCCCGTCGCGGCCCATCGCTTTTGGGTCGTGAAAAAAGTGGTATCAGAGCAGTTCCGTCCTAGGGAGTCTACAAAAAGTGGTATCAGAGGTGCAGACCCAGATGGTCTGGTCAAGCAGTAATCTCTCCACCAAGTCTTGGCGGTGCCAGCAAGACGAAATGTAGCAAAATCAACTCCATTGGACTCTACAATGCCCATGTTCCGAAGGACCTCGTAACAGTTGTCTAAATAATCCTGGGGATCCTCGCATGGTGCACCAGTAAATGTAGTAGTGAATAACTTGGTGAACCGGTCCAACCTCCACCGAGCGTCTGCTGACATGGCTGCTCCCTCAACTGCTGGTGCCTCAGTACCCGACTGAACTACTCCGGCCGTCTGAGATGCCAGAGTCTGGAACTGAGTGGCAAACTGCTCTGGTGTATGAATAGCAGGAGTCTGGGTCCCTCCCCCAGCCTGAGATCCAGATGGTGCAGTAGGAAGAAGACCGGCCTGATCCACACTCTCCATGAGTCCCACTAAGCGGAATATCGCGTCCTGAAGCACTAGGGTGGCAATGAACCCTTCCGGGACCTGAGCTGGTCCAACTAGGACTGTCTGAGTAGGAACCTTACCGGCAAAGTCTACCTGTGGGTTCTCTACTGGAGCTGCTGCTCTAGCTCTGCCTCGTCCTCTAGCACGGCCTCGGCCCCTCGTACGAGCTGTAATAGGAGGATCAGGCTGCTGGTCGGTCGATGAGGAAGCACGCGTTCTCGCCATCTGCGAGAGAGTAAAATAGAGACTCAATTAGTATTCAGATTATTTTCAACTGGCACGGCAGAGAATGAAAGATATGAAGTTATTCCTAACTTTGCAGCCTCTGGGAGATAAGTACATACGTCTCCGTACCGATCCCTCAGACTCTACCAAGTTTGTCCGTGAGTTGTGAGACCTAAGCAACCTAGGGCTCTGATACCAACTTGTCACGACCCGAAATCCCACCTTCG
>MDKH01009162.1:0-25112 GCA_005239495.1 Nicotiana undulata
GTTATTATATTTGACTTCGACCGCTTTACACTATTTTAGAAGTGTAATTTGAGTGTATCAGTCACCACAAGTATAACAAGATCTCGGCTTCTGAGATTGTTGGCCCTGAAACTGTCGTTGACGATCTGAGTAGACACTCTAAAAACTCTGGAGCGGCGAAGCACTGATAGGAGTTGGTGGTGCAATGTAGGGAAACTAATCGGAATACTCCATGTAGGAACCGCGACTACCTAGAGCACTGCGAGAAACCTGAAGTGCTGACTGAAATAGCCTAGGAGGACGACCTCTACCAAAAGAATCCCTGCCTCTAGAGGAGGAACCACTGAACCGGCCAAAATGACGAGGCCTCTTGTCAGACCCCTTACCACTACCCTGTGATAATACCATCTTTACTCGCCTGGCCACATTGGTCGCATCCTGAAAGGAAATATCTCTCCCTGTCTCTTTAGCCATCTGTAGTCTAATCGGCTGAGTTAGCCGCTCAATAAACCTCCTCACCCTCTCTCGATCGGTGGGAAGTATCATAATAGCATGACGTTCCAGGGTGATGAATCTAGTCTCATACTGCGTGAAAGTCATAAAACCATGCTGGAGATGCTCAAACTGCCTCTGGTAGTCCTCTCTCTGAGTGATAGGAAGGAACTTCTCTAGAAACAAATCGGGGAACTGAGCCCAAGTCAAAGGCGGTGATCCAGCTGGTCTGGTATCTCTCCACCAAGTCTTGGCAGAACCGGACAGACGAAAGGTAGCAAAATCGACCCCATTGGTCTCCACTATCCCCGTGTTCCGTAGAACCTCATGGAAACTATCCAAATAGTCATGGGGATCCTCTAAAGGTGCACCGCTAAAAGTAGTGGTAAACAACTTGGTGAACCAGTCCAATCTCCGTAAAGCATCAGCAAACATAGTTGCTCCCTCACCGGCCTGAGCCGCAATACCTGGCTGAACTACCCCAACTGTTTGAGGTGCTAGAGTCTGGAACTGAGAAGCCAACTGCTCCGGATTGCAGGTAGCGGGAGTCTGGGCTCCTCCCCTAGCTTAAGAGATGGCTAGTGTTGTAGGAAGTAAACCTGCCCGAGAAACGCTCTCCGTGAGGCCCACAAGATGTACCAGAGCATCCTGGAGTACTGGGGTGGCAATGAACCCCTCGGGAACATGAGATGATCTAACCGGGAATTTCTGGGCAGGAACCTCATCACCAAACTCTACCTGAGGCTCCGCCACTGGGGCTGCTTCTCTGGGCTGAACTTTGACCCTGCCTCGATCTCGTCTTCGGCCCCTCGTAGGAGCTGCAACTGGAGACTTGGGGTGCTGCTCAGTAGATGAAGAAGCATGTGTTCTCGCCATCTGCGAGAGAATAGAGTAGAAATTCAGTTAGCATTTAGAATTCAAATCACACGATGGAGAAGAATAGATGCGAATTTATTCCTAAACTCTGCAGCCTCTGGGGGATAAGTACAGACGTCTATGTACCGATCCCTCAGACTCTACTAATCTTGTCCGTGAATTGTGAGACCTAAGCAACCTAGTGCTCTGATACCAACTTGTCACGAACTGAATTTCCCACCGTCGGGACTGTGATAGCGCCTAACGTTGAACCCACTAGGCAAGCCAACGTGAGTATTTCATTTACATTACTCTTTTATAATTATCAGATAACGGTGAAATACAAAACCAAAAGAAATGAAAATACAAAATGAAGCAAAGTCTAATAACTTGATCGATTACCATCTTGAAATTTATAATACTAAACCCAGAATATGTTTTTGGTGTGACAACTTCACGGACTATCTACGAATACTACAAATAAGGGGTTTGAACAAAAGTAAATACATCTGTTTCTGAATAACTAGAACATAATACAAATGAAGTAGAAGGGGACGCCAAGGTCTGCGGTCGCCTGCAAGACTACCTCGGTGTCTCCACGTGGACTGAAGGCAGCCTCCTCGCTCTATGGTCCGTACGCTCGTGTACTGGGATATGCACAACAAAAATGTGCAGAGTGTAGCATCAGTACAACTGACCCCATGTACTGAGTAAGTGTCGAGCCTAACCTCGGCGAAGTAGTGATGATGCTAGGACACGACGACCAAATCAACCTGTGCAATTTAATAATATACGGAGGAAATAATAACAACAAGAAATAAACAACTAAATACAAAGAAAAGGGGAACATGTTGGGGGAAAGAAATATCAAATAATGGAAATCGCGAAATAAGACAACAATTCAAATATCATCTTAGACAGTAGAAAAGAGCAATTCAAAGGAAATAGTGCACGACATCACCCTTTGTGCTTTTACTCTCATCCTCACCAAATAGTAAATGCAAATGCACGGCATCACCCTTCGTGCTTTTACTGTAATCCTCACAATAAACTAATAGAAACGGCACAACATTACCCTTCGTGCTTTTAGTATCATAACATGGCACAACATCACCCTTCGTGCTTTTACACTCTCTCACAATATCATACACGGTATCACCCTTCGTGCTTTACACTCTTCCTCACCCAAACAATATCAATAACAGCAATCCAGTAAGGAAAAGCAACAATAGGAAAAACAATAATAAAATCATAACGTCCCGGCAAGGGAAGCACAATAGAATCAATACCATCCCGGCAAAGGACACAACTATAACCAATATCACTTAGTACATAACTTTGCATAGAATTTTCTCAACTGAAATCAATACTCAAAACCAATCAATATCAAGAATTTCCACCAATATGAATAACCACAAGGTGAAACTTAAGTAATACTTAATGAAAAATCACATAATTCACAATATTCGACTCACGGGCATGCTTGAAACCAACATATAGGTACTCATCACCTTACCTATACGTTGAACATGATATTAACACATAGCAAATAGGACACAACACCTATTCCCTCAAGCTAAGGTTAGGCCAAACACTTACCTCGAATTCCATGACCAAACTCAAGCCTCGATTACCGCTTTCCCTTTTGAATTTGAATCCAATTCACTTGTATCTAGACATATTTAACTTAATAACATCAATAAACGCTAAACAATTCAATCCCAATGCTTAATTATAGGTTTTCTATCATTCTTCCCAAAAAGTAAAAAATCGACCCCAGGCTTGCTTGGTCAAAACACGAGGTTCAGACCAAAACCCGATAACCCATTCACCCACGAGACCGAATATGTAATTAGTTTCGGAATCCGGCCCCAAATCGAGGTCTAAAATCCCAAATTTGTAAAATCCCTAATTATCCTAAAATCCCAAATTTTCTACCCTTAAGAACATGATTTAGGCCTAGAAATCTAATGGGTGTTAATGGAAATTGAAGAAAACGAGTCTAAGAACACATACCTATGGTTTTTTGGTGAAATCCCTCTTCAAAAATCTCCCAAGTTCGAGTAGTTGAAGAGTTTTGATATTTTGAAGTAGTCCCATTTTGCTACTGTTTTTAAAAGACTGGACACTGATTCTATGCGTTCGCGTGCCTTGGCCGCGTTTTCATAGGCTTAATCCCCCAGGACTACGCGTTCGCGAGCCATAGGCTGCGTTCGCACAGTGTATTTGGTTCCCAGCCCCCCAGCTCCCCTCCTACACAATGCGTTCGCACTAGACTAGCCGCGTCCGCATAGGGTGGCCCTTGCCCAGTTATGCGTTCGCGGACCAGTCTATGCGTTCGCATAGAGTACCCAGGCCCCTCTCCCCATTTGTTCTTCGCGTTTTCGTGGGTTACCATGCGTTCGCATAGGTTAAAAACCCAGACACCAGATACAACAAACTACAACAGATTTTCTAAGTTCAAAAACACTTCGACACCTATTCGGAACTCACCCGAGCCCTCGGGGCTCCAAACCAAACATGTACACAACCTCAAAAATGTTCTACGGACTTACTCGTGGGATCAAATCGCCAAAATAACACCTTAAACTACAAATTTAGCATAGAAATCAAAGAAAAATATCAAAACTTTCAAAGTATCAAATTTCACAACTATGGATCCGAATCACGTCAAACGACCTCCGTTTCTTACCAAATTATACAGACACAACTTAATTGTCAGATTGAACCTGTACCAGGCTCCGGAACCAAAATACGGGCTCGATACCATAAATTTAAAATATAACCAAATTTCCAAAAACTCTTATATTTTTAGAAAAATAATTTCTTTCGAAAATTCATTTCTCGGGCTTGGGACCTCGAAATTCGATTCTGGGCATACGCCCAAGTCCCATATTTTCCTACGGACCCTCCGGGACCGTCAAATCATGGGTCCGGGTCCGTTTACCCAAAATGTTAACCGAAGTCAACTTAAATTGAATTTTAAAGGCATAATTAGCATTTTTCTCAGTTTTTCATATAAAAGCTTCCCGAATATATGCTCGGACTGTGCACGCAAAATGAGGTGAGAGAAAAGGAGGTTTTCAAGGCCTCGAAACATAGCTTTGGCTTATAAAATAAGGGATGACCTCTTGGGTAATCACAACTCACTGTTTCATTCAAATGGAAACTAAATACACTCATTACACAGAAAAATCAGTAGAAATCGTACTTGAACAAATAGAAAGTAAAGTAAATAGGAATTCAACCGTTTTTAATCATTTAGGGAAAACCCAATACAAGAAAATTGAGAACTGACCTATTTGAACAATGAAATGAGCCAAATAAGGAAGAAATCAACTCAAGTGCAGCTCAGCGACAATTCCAACAGTCAACAGCAGAGCCAATCCAAATTCCAAGCTCACAAACAAACTTTAAAGCCCAAAATATTGAGAAGCCAAGCAACGGAAACCCAGACGAACGCCGAGACTCCTTTTCTTCTAGTTTTGGTCTTTGATGTCTCATTTTTTTTTTGCATTTTTTCTTTAAACAAAATTTGAGATTCAAAGCTTCTAATCCAGAATCTTATTCTCTACCATTTAGGTTATGTTTTAGTGAGAGATCTGCTGTTTTTAGAAAGAAAGAGAGAGGAGTCGCTGCTTGTTTATTCAAGAGGTGGGGGAGTCCACCGTTTGCTTGTTTTTTTCAAGAGGGGAGGGGGAAGTCCGCCGTTTTTGGTCTCTAAGTTGGAAGGTCCTCTAATGTGTAATGTGCTCAAAGTTTTGTAGAATAGGGTTAGGGTCTTTTGTAGGAAAGGGGGTATGAGTTTGGGAATTATGAGCCTAAAATTGGACCAACCAAATTTAAAATTGTGGCCTTCTCACATAAAACAAGACAAAAAATTAGTTCAAAATTTTCTTCTTATCTTTTTTTTTGGGAAAAAAAAAAAAATATATATATATATATATATATATATATATATATATATATATATATATATATATATATATATATATATATATATATATATATATATATATATATATATATATATATATATATATATATATATATATATATATATATATATATATATATATATATATATATATATATATATATATATATATATATATATATATATATATATATATATATATATATATATATATATTTAATTTTATGAAAGGTAAATAAACTAAAAACAACTAGGTTAAATATCAATTAGCTAAATAAAAGAAAATATTTTTATAATTTTCATTTTGTGATAAAATAAACTAAAAGAGTCAAAACTAGCTAAAAATAGAGATATTAGACCTAAAGTAAATATTTAAACGATAAAATGTGTAAAATCACGAGGAGTATCAAAAGTTACATGTCTACTATACTTATTGTTGTTAGGCACGAGGTTTTTGCCGTGCGGTTGTTATTGTGATGCACGAGTTTTCTGTCGTGATGTTGTTATTGAGATGCATGAGGTTTCTACCGTGCGGGTGTTGTTGTATTGCACGAGGTTTTTTTCGTGCTAGTGTTACTATTGATAATTGCCCATTCGGCGTGACAAGGCGGGTTATATATGTGGGTTGCGCATGTGGCGAAACAAGGTGGAAACATTATTATGCACGTGTGGCGAGACCAGGCAGGCATTTACCTTATTATTGTGCACGTGGCGAGATAAGGTGGCCTATGTCGGGGATTGATTGCGATGACTTGTGGTGGCCTGGGGGCATTGTTATTGTTGTTATTTGTGTAGTGGTGTCTCTACTCTGTATGGGTTATGCCGTATTCATTTCGTGGTGATCGTTTCTTATGAGTAATTCATTGTCGCTACTGTTACTTGTTGACTGGAAATGTGATATAACACTACCACAAGCATACACGTAGTTAATCACCCCTAACGATTTAAGAAAATGGATCCTGATGTTAGTGATCATTCCTACACACTCTCGTCTGGTTCTATTGGCACGTGCGTCGTCCGTGCAGTTATTGGTTGTAATGAAGGCGCAAAATGCCAAGTGTTTAGGTTTCACAAATCGGGACCCATGAATTGTGAATTATTTGAGGTTCGGTACCTCGTTGAGATTATTGGATAAAACCTGATGTGAAAGTGGATCTTTTCATCTAGTTGCTACATGTCCTTCATTTAATTGTATTCACCGGGTTTTAAATTGTGTTCAGCTTACTCTTATGTGTTATGTCTTGTGGTGTTCCACTGTTAAGGGTAGTCTCTAAGAATTGTATCATTATTGTCATTATGCGTATCTTTGTTATACTCGGTTAGTTCTCCACTTATACTTGCTTAGGTTATTTAGTCCAGTAGGTGTCCTGATTGTTCCTCGTCACTACTCTACTGAGGTTAGTCTTGATACTTGCTGGGTACCGTGTTGGTGTACACAATACTTCTGCATATTTTTGTATAGATCTAGGTATTCCGGATTCAGTCGATTGTTATCTAGCTATTTAGATCTTGCGGTGGATACTCAAAGTAAACTTGTTGCTGCGTTCGCAGTCTTCAGAGTCACCTTCTGATTTTGTATTTACATTGTTTACCCTTTTCTAGCAGACTCTGTAGAGCTTATGACTTAGACTACCGATTTTGGGATTGTAATTGTATAGTGACTTCTATTTCTTATTGTCAGATGCAAGTTAAATACTATTATTATTTCAATGAATGATAGGCTTACCTAGTCCCTAAGACTAGGTGCCATCACGACCTCTAATGGAGGGAGATTTCGGTCGTGTCAACGAAGGTCACATTCGCATACGTGGAACCTACATTTGCAAGACTAACTCATGAAGTCAAGAGTGAAGCACAAGTGCCATAATTGCTTTTATAGAATCTACGTACACAAAGGCCACTTCGCATACAAGGATTTCACATCGCAACAGTGGAACATGACAAAAACTACTCATCTTTTCATATAAATAGCAAGCTCTCTTTGTATAAGGATATCCAATCTTTGCAAGACAAGAATTAGTCTTGGTCTTCTTTTCTTGTAGAAAAAATATTTCTAGTTTTCTAAATATCCCTTTTTAGTTTTTATTACTACATAATGGAGTAATCTCTTTTCGTTGGGATAGTTGATGAAGCTTGATATATTTTATAATACTATCTCATTTTTTATATATTCTTCACTTGAAACTTTTTATTTACATTTCATACTGTGCTGAAATGACGATTTTTAGTTACTTATCACATCTAAACATTTTATCTCTAAATTATTCATACATTAATTTTGTAATTCTCGCGGAGCAAAATGAATAATAATAACTGATGAATAAAATAGTAGAGTGAAAGTAATTTTTTAATAAACTATTATTTCAAGTCAATAATCTTGCTTGTCTTAGTTTTAATTCTCACAGAGGAATTGTTGTAGGCAAGATTATTGATTCTTAGTAAAAATATTCTCACGAAGTTTATACTTTCTTTTAGCATAATTCATGCAAGAAAAATATTTCGGGTTAAACGTCACTAGTCTTAAGTTGATTAATTAACATAATTCTCACGGAGTGTTATTAATTGATTATTTCTTAGTGAGCAAAATATAATTGTATTAGAAATAAGCAATTATTCTTAAATGAAATAAATGTAGAAATTGAGATTTTATTATAGTAATATTATCAAGTGAATTCAATGATTCCCAACTCTTTTTTGAAATTATAAATCTTACAAAAGTTATTTGTTTAATTTGTTTAAGTAATTAACAAATTTAAACCTCACTCACCTTTCATCAATTTGATTCTCTCAAATAGTAATTAAAATATTACAAGTCTGTAGCATAGATTATCCAGCCTCTGTAGTACGTTATCTTAAATTATATTAGAATTTGACATAGTATGAGCAAGAAATTCCAATACACATTTGGCCTCGTCAGGCTTATGAACCGTTGAGGCAGTTTGTATTTTGCGGTTTCCCTTACAACCCAAACGAAATTCATGTTGCTGTCTACTTCTTAAAAGGGCAATCTGTCGTATGGAATAATTTCCAGAAGCAATTCTAATTATCATTACTAAATATTTACTTGTTGAAGAAACTTGTTTTCTCTTCGGTTGGAAATGCAGAATTTATGAGGAAGCAGGAGGCAATATGGTCTGATAGTGCAAAATAAAATATTCATCAAAAAATTCGCTCAAAATCTATTGGAAATCTTATTTCCTTGTTTCGAACAACAATAACTGAGGAAGGTGACATGAAAAATATACGAAAAATAGTTTCTCTGATGAGGAAGGAAAAGAACTTCTCCACAAAAAACATCCTGAAAGGGACAATATAAGGCTCTCCGAAATAATTGAATCAACTAGAAAAGGAGAGGAGTTAAACTGCCTAACGACCACGAGTAAGGTTTTAATTAGTAGCGTACTTCATCTGTCCATGGAACTGAGATTGAAGCATTTGTGACGTTGAAAGAAGAAGATATGCATGTGTTTGAGCGTGATATAGAGCTTCTTGAATTCGCTACTCCATTTCCAAGCATTAAGCGTTTGGCAATGCTATATATAAAAGTTTTTCATACGTTGTGTTATGTCAATAATATTATTATATTATTCCTCCTGAGTTTAGGTTTTTGCACATTTCTTCCACGGATATCAGCCTTGTACTCTTGACCGTATAGCACGGAGAGGATTCCCTCAACGACTGTGAAAAAGAGTGGCCAGTCATCCTGTAGGAATAGTTCGAGAATGACTTTGGAGAATTTTTCTTGTGTATTTCATTTCTGCTTTTACATGTATGTTTATACAAGTGTTCTAATAAAAAAAAATAAAAAATGCATCATCTATTTGTAAACATTTTATTGGTCCTAATTATATAATTCAAAATATATACAACTATTTGTACCCTATACAGGGGCATACACGGGATTTTCCGTAAAGCGTTGTCTAGATAAAGAACAAATATAGTAACAATATCATATTAAAAAAAGTGTCTTGCTATAACTCTCCTCGAAGAGTTTTCATATTTTGGAAGGTATTCATAATAGCCTCATTAGGAATAAGACTAAACACATCCTTTTCTATATAAGGAACCAAACAACTACTCAAAAACTCATCATCCATTCGACTCTGCAAATCGGTCTTAATCAACTTCATTGCTGAAAAAGCTCTCTCAACTGTAGCAGTAGCAACTGGCAAAAGTAAAGAAAATTTTACAAGTTGAAAAATAAGAGGATAAGTCCCATGATTTTTGTCTCTACTAATTTCGTGGAAAGGTTACCAAGTCCCCTAAGATCTGAAAACCTTTTATCATGATCTCGGACATCAACAATGTAATTCTGAAGCTGAAATCGAAAGGTCAACCATAGAATATTTATCAAAATCATCAGGATATAACTCAGCTAATCTAATTATCTTTTCCATGTCAAAATTGGAAAAAGAGTCAGTCGGGTTCAAGCAAGCAACTCCAAGAAGACAATCGATTGTCACCTCATCAAAGCGACTATTGAGTTCTTGAAATTGCCAATCAATACAACAACAACAACAAACCCAGTTTGATCCCAATATGTGGGGTTTGGGGAGGGTAGTCTGTACACAGACCTTACCCCTACCTAATGCAGGTAGAGAGGTTGTTTTCAATAGACCCTCGGCTCAGAAAGGGTAAGAAGAAGGAGAAGGAAGCAAGGAAGGAAAGAAAAACGAAAAAGAAAAAAAAGAAAAAGAAAAAAAACAAAGAGATGGGAGAAAAAAAGATAAACAGTATCCAATAATAGCAGCACGGAATACAATACCTGAGGCGAACAAAACCACATACCATAATAAAAATCAACGAATATGAAGGGAAATGCATGCTACTAAGCCTATCATTGAGCACTATAAACTACCTACTAACCCTCTACCTTAATCCTCGACCTCCACACCCTCCTATCAAGTGTCATGTCCTCAGTGAGCTGAAGCAGCGCCATGTCCTGCCTAATCACTTCTCCCCAGTACTTCTTATGCCTACCTCGACCCCTTCTCAAACTCTCTATGGCCAACCTCTCACACCTCCTGACAGGGGCATCAATGCTTCTTCTCCTAACATGTCCGAACCATCTCAGCCGCGACTCCCGCATCTTGTCCTCCACGGAGGCTACTCCCACTCTGTCCCGGATAGCTTCATTCTTAATTCTATATCGCCTGGTACACCTACAGATCCATCGCAACATCCTCATCTATGTTACTCTCATATTCTGCACGTGAGAGTTCTTGACTGGCCAACACTCAACCCCATACAACATAGCGGGTCGAACTACCACTCGGTAAAACTTACCCTTAAGTCCTAATGGCACCTTCTTATCACATAGAACACCGGAAGCGAGCCTCAACTTCATCCACCCCGCTACGATGCGATGTGTGACATCTTCTTCAATCTTCCCGTTACCCTGTATAATAGACCCGAGATACTTAAAAATTGCTCTCTTGGGGATAACTTGAGCATCAAGCTTAACCTCTACGTCTGCATCATGGGTCTCACTGAATCTGCACTCCAAGTATTCTGTCTTGGTTCTACTCAGTTTGAAACCCTTAGACTCCAAGGTCTGTATCAAAACCTCCAACCTCGCGTTAACTCTTTTACGCGTCTCGTCAATCAACACTATATAATCGGCAAATAACATGCACCAAGGCACCCCCCCTTGGATGTGACGCGACAGTACATCCATCGCCAAGGCAAACAAAAATGGGCTAAGAGCCGATCCCTGGTGCAACCCCATCACCACAGGGAAAAGGTCCGACTCACCACCTACAGTCCTTACCCGAGTCTTAGCATCATAATACATATCCTTAATCACCCTAATGTACGCTACCGGAATTTCGCTAACCTCCAAACACCTCCACAGTACCTCCCTCGAAACTTTATCATATGCCTTCTCAAGGTCAATAAACACCATATGTAAATTAATCGCTTCCGTAGTCAAATGCCCCGGCATGAATCCAAACTGATTCTCGGAAATAGACACGCACTTCCTCACCCTGTCCTCCACCACTCTCTCCCAAACCTTCATAGTGTGACTCAATAACTTGATACCTCTATAATTGTTTCAATTTTGGATATCACCCTTGTTCTTGTAAATCGGAACCATCGTACTCCACCTCCATTCTTCGGGCATCTTTTTTGCCTTAAAAATAACATTAAAAAACCTAGTGAGCCACTCCAAACCTTCTCGCCCCGCGCTCTTCCAGAATTCCACCGGGATTTCGTCTGGCCCCGTTGCTCTGCCCCTGCACATCCTACGCATCGCTCCTTCCCCCTCCTCTACCGTAATCCGCCTACAGTACCCAAAATCCCGCCGACTCTCGGAGTGCTCCAACTCACCCAACACAATGCATTTATCCCCCTCCTCATTCAACAGTTTGTGGAAGTATGTCTGCCGTCTTCTCATAATGAGTGCCTCGTCCATCAACACTTTACGATCCTCGTCCTTGATGCACTTGACTTGGTCTAAGTCACGGGCTTTCCTCTCCCTCACCTTGGCCAACCGGAAAAACCTCTTGTCCCCACCTTTGCCCTCGAGCTCCTCGTACAAACGAGCAAATGCTGCATTCTTAGTCGTCGTAACTGCTAACTTTGCCTCTTTCTTTGCCTTTATGTAACACTCCTGATACGTCCTTTTTTCCTCCTCGTTTGTACTCTCTACTAGCTTCAAATAAGCATCTTTCTTAGCTTCCACTTTACCTTTAACCTCTCCATTCCACCACCAGTACCCTTTATGCACCCCTGGAGAACCCTTCGTGACCCCTAAGACCTCTCTAGCAGCTACCCTAATGCAATCTGCAGTCATTGACCACATACTAGACGCGTCCCCTATACTCATCAGGCCCTCATAGCCACCAACTTCTCCCCTAACTCCTGAGCTTTGTCCTTGTTCAAGTTACCCCACTTGATCTTCGAATGCCTGCACCCCGCCCTCTTCTTCCGAATCTTGATCTCCAGGTCCATAACTAGGAGCCTATGTAGAGTCGTGAGGTGCTCACTTAGGATGACCTTGCAGTCAGTGCACAAACTTTTATCGCATTTCCTGTAGAAAAGGTAATCAATTTGTGTCTTGCCCATTGAATTTCGGAAAGTGGCTAGGTGCTCTTCCCTCTTCGGGAAACTCGAGTTAGCTATAACCAAATCAAAAGCTCTAGCAAACTCCAACAGAGAATTACCTCCCTCATTCCTATCCCCAAAACCGTACCCACCATGCACATCATCATAACCCCTAGAACTAGCCCCAATATGACCATTGAAATCTCCGCCAATGAACAATTTCTCTATGTACGGGATACTACGTACCATCTCGTCCAGATCATCCCAAAATTGCTTCTTGACCTTTCAAACCTACCTGAGGAGTGTATGCACTAATCACATTTACAGTAAACCCACCAACTACCAATTTAATACTCATCAACCTATCATTTACCCTCCTAACCTCAACCACGAGTTCCCTGAGGTCCCTGTCTACTAAAATACCTACCCCATTCTTGCCCCCAGCGCTCCGTGAGTACCATAGTTTAAACCCGTCTACATCTCGTGCCCTAGTGCCATTCCATCTAGTCTCCTAAACACATGCTATGTTGATCTTCCTCCTTTGAAGAATCTTAGCTAACTCTATAGACTTCCCTGTCAATGTCCCAATGTTCCAAGACCCAATTCTCAACCTAGAGGCTTTCTTGACCCCCTTCCCACCCTTGGACCCTACCCTCAGCCCCGCCCGAGGACATGACCTTACTCTCACATCGTTCAATACCGCCACTATAAGCAAAAGGTATTAGGTAAACACTACCACTAAGAACCAAAAACAGGAATGAAGGACTACAAGCTACGGAACCGAGAGCTAAAAACAACTCAAATGAGAGACTACAAGAGCAGAAACACGAGCAGGAACTAGAACAATGGATCTACCACTTCTACAAAGCTACCCCTGTGCAAACACAAGACTAAAATGAATATATGAAACCTTAAGCTTAAAACACAAATAGAAATGATAGAAAAAGCAATTAATCCAATCAAAATTGACGGCAAGGCAATGGTAAATAGATAAGGGCTAATACAATTCAAGAAAGATGAAACCTGGATCACAGTCGAGGATGTGCGGACACGCTTCCAAATCCACTGGCTGCTGCTGGTCTGATGGATGCCGAGAAGTCTGGTGCTCTGGTGAACTAGTTGATATCTTCTGCCCCAATCTTATGTTCCAAACCCAGTAAAGAAATGATTTTTCAGATTCTTGAATTGAAATGGAAAAAAACACCAAACCCCGTCTTTTTCAGATTCAAACCCAGTAAAGAAATGATTTTTCAGATTCTTAAAAAATAATTGAATATCAATATATTTTTAAAAAATAATCCTTCAGACAAGGCAAATTTTCAGAAATTACAGAAAGTACGAATAAAAAGTTCCGGCGACGGGCAATCGGATTTTCAGCCGAAAGTTTTGTTGAACCTTCTGACAACCCAGTAACACAAACTCTGTGAACAAGAAATTAGAAAATTGTGAGAGCTTAATCAAAATAACACATAGAATAATTTTATACTTCCAATGGATAACAAATCTTCTTCTTTCACTGTTGATGATGAATTCAATAAGCCTGTTCTCCGAATGAAACCCCCAAAGTTAAAATTACGTAAGGAGGAAGAATCTAACTGTTGAAGGAGAATCAAGAATTGTGCAATGATTTCAAAGTAGCAAAAGGGTCAAAGTGAAATTTCCAATCAATAATTTTATAAAATACCTCAACACGATAGTGATATGAAACAGTATACTCAACAACTCTACGACGTGTTCTTCCAGAGATAACATGAAGCTCATCAAATTCAGGTATGGAAATATCGTATTTCATAAAGAATTTGGATACATCATTAATTAATAAGTGAATCCCAACCTTTCTTTCTCAGTTCTTGCAATTGATTATTTGCCACTCCAACAAGTAACATAGCATTTACAATATCTTGCTCCTTCTTTTGAAAGTCTACACTAAGCTCATTTGTGATTGCTAAAATAGTACGCATTAAATGTAACATGAAGACAATTTAAAATGTTAAACATGCTATAAGATATCCCTTTGCCTTACATTTTTCTTCAAAACGTGCATTAACAACAATATCATCAAGCACATTAATAATATTGTAACGACCCGACCGGTCGTTCCGTGAGATTAGCCCCATTTTTCCTGTTTCTGCTTTGTTTTGTGTTGTTTAGATCATTTAGGTTGTGTTGGGTCGGTTGACTCAGCTTCAGAGTGATTGTGAAGAGGAATGAGACACTTAGTCTCTTAAGATGGTTCAACAGTTGGAAGAGTCAACCGGAAGTTGACTTATAGGTAAATGATCTCTGAATTTGGATTTCATGTATAGGATAGCTTCGTTAGGTGATTTTGGACTTAGGAGTGTGTTCAGAATGTTGTTTGGAGATCAGGAGTAGAATTAGGCTTGAATTGGCGAAATTGGATTTTTGGCGATTTCCAGTCGGCAGTGAAAAATTAGCTATCAGGGTCGGAATGGAATTCCGGAAGTTGGAATAGGTCCGTAGAGTCATTTGGGTTGTGTGTGCAAATTTTCAGGTCATTCAGACGTAGTTTGGTTGGTTTCGGTATCGTTGGTGAATTTCGAAAGTTTAGGAATCGTTAGGCTTGAATTATGGATTGATTTGGTTTTTTGATGTTATTTTGAGTGTTCCGAGGGTTCGACTAAGTTCGGGTGATCATATATGACTTGTGGGTACCATTGGTTGAGGTGCCGAGGACCTCAGGATGAGTTCAGATGGTTAACGGATTGGTTTTTGGCATTAAAGATTGCTGGTGTTTTGTTGTTCTATGATTCCGCAGATGCAGACGGGTGGCCGCAGGTGCGTGTATGCCATTGCAGGTGCGGAATGGGGACAACTGAAGAGGAACTACAGATGCGGAATTTTGGACCACACCTGCGAGCCCGCAGGTGCGGTAGGTGGAGCGCAGGTGCGGAAGTTGGCCTGTTAAGTGGGAATCGTAGGTGCGCACTTGGGACCACATTGTGGGTCCGCAGACCATAGATGCGGTAATCGCTAGGCCGTTTGTTATCGAGTTTTGATGTATTTGGTATGTATGGATTCGTGAGAGTGTAAGGATTCTATTTTTGTGATTTTTATAAAATTTCGAGACGTGGGCCCGGGGGCCGGGTTTGAACAATTTCGGGATTTATGGTGTAAATTGATTAATTTCGCATGAGGTTTTTTCCTTTCTCAATATTGATGTTATGGTACTGATTTTTGTTAGATTTGGGGCAATCAGAGGCCGAGTCTAGAGGCAAAGGCATTGCGGACTAGGATTTGTGCCCGGTTTGAGGTAAGTAAAGCTTCCAGACTTGGTTCTGAGGGTTCGAAACCGCAAACGATATATTATATGATTGTAATTGACGCACATTCCAAGTGACGGGCATGGGGGCGAGCACCGTGAGAATGGTAACCTGGATTCATTCCATGGCTTTGTTTAGTAACTTTCTTGTTGATATCCGCATGATTGTTAATGTGATTAATTGCAAACATGCTAGAAATCATGCTAGATGTTATGTTAGGGCTTCATGCCACTACTGTTGAGATCCGAGTAGTCGCTCCTTACTGTCATTCATGTATTTCATTGATGTTATTTACACAGTCATGTTATTGCATATTATATCTTGTCTCAGTCTCGGTAATTGATGTTTTACACTTTCTTATCATTGATTCGGGATGGTTCATGCATTGTGAGCCCGTGTGAGCAAGATTGGAGAGTGATGACTGAGTGGGGCCGAGAGCATGATATTGAGTGACAGTTATGGGATCGGGTTGCACGCCGCATCATGTACATTGATTTATGCTTGGATCTGGCTTATGATAGCGCTTGGGTTGTAGGAGCCCCTCCGGAGTCTGTAACACACCCCCAGTGAGCGCAGTGATGATATTGAGGGATGGATCTTCCCTTGACATGGATCTTGTCTGAGTGCCGGTATCCGAAGATGGATCTTCTCCGTGGGGGCTGGATTGGCCTTCCTCAGTACTGAGTGACTACTGCCACATGTGCATGTATATTCCGAGTTGGATATTCCCTAGGCCATGAGAGCCATATACAGTACTGGGTGGACTTGCATGTGAGCGTGGGAGGACTATGTGCATTTTCATACCGTTGATACATTGGCATGTAGAGTATACTAAGTTATACATGATTTACTGTTTGAACCTGAACTTATCCTGTTGTTTATATCTGATAGATAATTGTGAACACACCTATATTTCTGTACACTATTTCTTATTATATCTACTGAGGTTTAGTTCGTCACTACCTCTCAGCCCATAGTTTGGGTCAATTAGTTACTGAGTTTGTGTACTCACGTTACCCCCAATACCTTGTATGCAAATCCAGGTACATCGGGACCCGGTAGCGGTTGCTGATCTGTCGATAGAGTTTCAGTTGGAGTATTCGAGGTAGCAGCTGGCGATCGCAACCTCATTTTCTCCTTCCTTATCTCCCTTGTCGTACTTTGCTATTTCAGGAAGTATTATGTCAGTTTTGTATCTCGATATTCTAGTTATATTAGCTCATGACTCGGTGACACCAGTGCTGGGATTCATTCTGTTTTTGTGTCTTAAGGATTTTCAACTTTTAAATGTTTTAAAAATGAGACTTTTGCTGCAAATACAATGATTGTTCCGAAGGAAATTTTAAATTAATTAAAGTGTGTGGCTTGCCTGATTCCATGATAGGCGCCATCACGACTGGGCGTTTTGGGATCGTGAAAATAATAGGGTCAAACACAAGAATAAAATTATTAAAGGAATTGTAATGAGAACCCCATCGTGTATCACTAGCTCTAGCAAGACCCAATTCTTGATTCAACCCCTTACCAGTTTCAAGCTCACCTTTACATAATGCCTCTTCTATTTCTTTTGCTTGAGATTCACGAAGTTCATCTGTACGCTTGAAATAAGCTCCCACCATATTCAATATATCAGAAACCAACAATAAAAGTTCTTGGACTTCATCACATCTTCTAGAAGCCGTAACAAGAGTTAATTGAAGTTGATGAGCAAAACAATGAATAGAATGAGCACCTCTACTTTCTTTTTGCATTTAGCTCTTAAGAACATTTAAATCACCCTGCATATTGCTTGCTCCATCAAAGTATTGTCCAAGTATAGAAGATGGACTTAAAGAATGTTTAGTTAGTAAACTAATAATTTCAATCCTTAGCGACAAAGCAATAGTATCACGAACATGAAGAATACCCATAAATCGCTTCATCACACTTTTTCTCCTATCAACAAAATGTAGAACAATATCCATGTTCCCCTTACATGATACATCACGAGATTCATCAACTAATATTAAAAAATGATCATCATTTATATCCTTAATGATACTTGTGACGACCCGATCGGTCATTTCAGGAATTTAAGCTCTGTTTGGTAGTGTAAAGTCATAAACAGCTTCACGTTTTGTATATCGACCTGTGTGCGTGGTTAGATTCAGTTACCGGATAATCCGGAGTCGAATTGGGAGAAAGATTTCAGTTTTAGAAGCTTAAGTGATGAAAGTTGACCGGAGGTTTGACTTTTGTACAAACGACCTCGTAATGAGTTTTGGTTAATGTCAACAGCTTCGTATGATGATTTTAGAATTAGGCGCATGTCCGGAATTTGACTTGGAGGTCCGTAGAGTGATTTGAGGTAATTTGGCGAAAGTTCGTATTTCGGCCGATAGGTGAAATTTTGATATCGGGCTCGGAATGGAATTCCGAGAGTTGATGTAGGTCCGTTGTGTCATTTGTGACTTATCCGCAAAATTTTACGTCATTCCGGGTTGAATTGATAGGTTTCGACGCAAGTCTTGATATTTGAAGTTTTGAAAATTCCTAAGTTTGATTTTTGGCTTGATTCGTCGTTTTAGTGTTATTTTATATATTTTGAAACCTCGAGCGAGTCCGTGTTAGGTTACATGACTTGTGTGTGTGGTTGGACGGGGTCCCGGGGGCCTCGAGTGTGTTTCAGATGGGTGTCGGGTCCTTTTTCCTTAGTTTTGAACTGCTGAAAACCAGTTCTGGTTTCCTTCTATGTGATCGCATAGAAGTCATTGCGATCGCATAGAGTAACTTGACATGCCCAGTTGTTGCCTTGTATGTGATCGCACCATTTGTTCTGCGATCGCATAAGCCCCTCCTTTCCTCCTCCGCGATCGCATGATCTAGTCCGCGATCGCATGATCTAGTCCGCGTTCGCGTAGGCCTTCATTTTTTGGGCAACAGATAAATTCCTTCTCTGCGATCGCCTTCTCCTTTCCGCGATCGCATAGTGGAAGATGGGACACTAACATTTTTTCCTCTCTGCGATCGCATTAGCTTCCCTGTGATCGCATAACACTCATTTGTCCAGCAACAGTTTCTTCTATGCGATCGCACCCCTGTGTTCGCGATCGCAACGCATAATTAACTGGGCAGACAGTTTATAATTCCAAAAATCGGGGTTTCACCATTTTTAACACATTTTGAGTTCTAGAGCTCGGTTTTGGGCGATTCTTCAAAGGTTTTTCACACAAATCAAATGGGTAAGTGTTATTCCACTATAATTAATTATATTTCATGAATTAGTTCTTATTTTGTATCATTTAATTGGTTTTTTGGGTTGAGGGAATTGTGGGTTTTGAAAGAAAACTTCAAAAAAGAGAATTCATGATTTGAAAGATCAAATAACATCGGAATTTGATAAATTTAGTATGGGTGAACTCGTATCGAAATGGGTAATCGGAATTTGTAAAATTTGTCGAGTTCCGAGATACGGGCCCGGGGGTCGACTTTTGGGTCGATTTTTATAAATTAGTAAAGATTGAACTTTATTATTTGGAATCATTCCTTATACGTGTTATGTGTATTTTGAAATTGTTTTAGTTGATTTTGAGCCGTCCAGAGGTCTTTCCGCCCGAGAAGTTCACTTTTGAGTATCCGGTTGTCGTCTTTGAGGTAAGTATCTTGCCTAACCTTGTGTGGGGGAACTACTCCTTAGGATTGAGTCTTCTTTGTTGACTGTAGTCCGTGTATACGAAGTGACGAGTGCGTACTCAGACTTATTTGCTAATAGATTGCCCTTTTAGGATTCGTAGGTTCTTATGTTATCTGTGTATATACGTAATTGTTACATTTGAATCCTTTGTTGTTAATTTCATTATTTTCTACTTAAATTAGAATTTCTTGCTTTTGGATTCCTTCGTTGGCTAGTTGATCTTAATTGACTTAACTGAATATTTTACCGCTCTTATCTTCATGCCATATTTGCTTTCTAAAACTGTCAAATCGACTTATTTAGTATTACAAAGCTTTATAGTTGTCTATCCGTAGTTAGAGCATCCGTTCGTTGGAGTCAAGCATGCTCGTGAGTCTTACCTTGTGATCTATATGACTTTTCTCTTATGTGCTTCTTGGGTCAGCTGATAAACATTTATGTTGTGGGTGTTTCCTTGATGTTTCCTATTTCTGGACCTTTGTTTAAGTTGAGTTCTTCCGTAAAATTAATTGCTTAGACGATATTGGTTATAGTTGTTTTCCCTTGCCGAGATTGTATTGTTTTTCTTGTTGACTCCCTTGCCGGGATGGTGTGTTTTCTATCATTGTTTGTGTTGTTATGATGTTGTTTGCATTGTTGGATTCCCTTGCTGGGACGTTGTGATTTACGATTCCTATTGTTGATTTTCTTTCGATTGTTGATTATTTATTTATTTATGCATGAGGGGACATTCCATGCCGAGTATTTATTTATTTATTTATGCAAGAGGGGACATTCCGTGCAGAGTGATTGTGAGGTTATGCACGAGGGGACATTCCGTGCCGAGTGATCGTGAGGTTATGCACGAGGGGACATTCTGTGCCGAGTGTTTATTTATTTGTTTATGCACGAGGGGACCTTTCGTGCCGAGTGATCGTGAGGTTATGCACGAGGGGACATTCCGTGCCGAGTGTTTATTTATTAATTTATACACGAGGGGACATTCCGTGCCGAGTGATCGTGAGGTTATGCACGAGGGGACATTCCGTGCCGAGTGTTTATTTATTTATTTATGCACGAGGGGACATTCTGTACCGAGTGATCGTGAGGTTATGCACGAGGGGACATTTCGTGTCGAGTGTTTATTTATTTATTTATGCACGATGGGACAATCCGTTCCGAGTGATTGTGAGGTTATGCATGAGGGGACATTCCGTGCCAAGTGATTATTTATTTATTTATGCACGAGGGGAATTTCCGTGCCGAGTGATCGTGAGGTTATGCACGAGGGGACATTCCGTGCCGAGCGTTTATTTATTTATTTATGCACGAGGGGACATTCCGTGCTGAGTGATTGTGAGGTTATGCACGAGGGGACATGCCGTGTACTTGTCTTTGCATTATACTTTTCCGTGTTCTTGTTTGATATTTACCTCATTTGTTTAAGAGTTCATATTTCGTTGTTTAAATATGGATATTCGCATTGATCTCTTACTACCTTTATTGATAAGACAAGTTTTGAGTACGGACTAGGTTCCAACAGATTTACCTTGAGGAGATTATGATTACGAGATTTTACCGAAAAAGTATTATTGAAAAGTAATGGTTTTCGAAATGATTATATCTGAAGGCTTTTACATCGAAAATATATTTGAAAAGCACTAGTCTTTCATAAAATGATACTTGGAAGTCTTTATTTGGAAAGTATCTTTGGAAACTTCGTATTTTAAAAGAAAACTATGTTTTACGTAATTCTCTCTAGTACATATACTTTTATATGTTTTGTAGAAAGTATGTTTTCACAGGAAATCTTTCTATATTAAAATAATTTTTCTTGCAAAACTTTTCATATGATATGTTGTTTAAGGGTTTCCACCAGTTTATGGAATTTAATGGCTAAGGCTCGATGTGATTTAATAATCATAGAGTTGAGTTGTGGAGTTCTCTAGTGCATTGTGTTTTCCTATGGTTTGGCTTATTTCCGATGTTCACCTTTCTGTGTATTTTGTGTTCTTTCGTGGTTATTTTTATGTAATTTCCTTCCGCATTATATCGTCATCGTTGTAAATTACTTTGTGATGTCTTAGGTAGATGTAATGTACGGTTATTTCTGTATTTATGTCAGTTTATCTTGTTAGACCAGTGGTGTCTTGACTAGTCCTCGTCACTACTCCACCGAGATTAGTCTTGATACTTACTGGGCACCGCTGTGGTGTGCTCATACTACACTTCTGCACATTTTTGTGTGCAGATCCAGGTATATACATTGTTAGTAGCTGAGTGGATGATTGCTGAGGACACTCAAGGTAACTTGTTGCTGCGTTCACAGGCTTCGGAGTCACCTTCATTGTATTATTATTCATACACTATTGTATTTATTTCCAAACAGTTGTATTTAGAAGCTGTAGGAGATTCGTAGAGCTTATGACTTGTATTACCGGGTTTTGGGAAAATAATGTAAATTTTGTCAAGATTGCTATATCGAGACTGTTGGTTTTCCTTTTAATATTGTTGTTATCCCGTAACTGTTAGGCTTACCTAGTCCCTAAGACTAGGTGCTATCATGATACCCAACGGAGGGATATTTGGGTCGTGACAATACTCTTAATTGTTTCCAACTTACATGCAGTGATAATATCCTTTTTGAATATATGGAGAACTCAATTGATTATTTTTGGAGCTTTTTTCAATGCATCATCAATATATTTACATCGCTTTGCGTACCATGTAAGAAGTTAAATATGGTTACCTCTATTGAAAGATGATTCACCTACACAATGTCCCCGAAATGATAATCCTTGATTCAGACGATATCGTATCGCATCAATTGGAGCTTCTAAAGGAGTTCGGTATTCTAACCTTTGATGATCAGATTGTTTAGCAAGTGCACTTTGAATGGATTGTTTTTGTTTCATCAAATCTTCACACTTCTTTGTTGACTGATTGTGAGCGATGTTTGGTCCACTAATATGCAAAGAAAATCTATCTTTCTTATTCCAACTTGTAAATCCTATGCTCGAAAATACATCTCCTTTTCCTTGATTAATGCATTCATCTTGGAACAAATAACAATAGAAGAAATATGCCGCATATTTTGTTAGTCTATACTCCAACCAATCTTACTCAAGAAACCACCAAGGATTAAAATGACGCAATTGACCATAAAATATTCTTTGAGGGAAATTGTGGTTTCGAGGCCGGCAAGGACCTTGTTGAATATATGCTCTTCTTACTGCATCATGGTCATTTAGATAATATTTTCGAATTGTTAATCTTTTTCCTGGATCAGTCTCTAAAGGTTTAAATTAACTTCTTCACTTTGTGGAAGTTGTTCTGACTCATCTACTATTTCTTTCAAGTTAGATAAACTTTGAGATGTTGAACTTGGTTTTGAAGGCTTGGAAGGCACTACAGGATAAAATCTCTTCATTGGAATTCAAGCTGAATTGCATATTAAAATATCAATTAGATAACCCGTATAAATTGCACAAAAATCAATTCAAAATGAAAAATAATGTTTGTTTCAAGAAATTCTAACTCTGAAAGAAAAACAAATCTATACATATAATAGAAGTAGAACAACTCACTTGTGATTGCAACTAGAAAATTTCGGCAAGTTCCCATGTAATTCAACTTCAGTGAATTTTATACTATTTAACTCCAATGGAAGCATCAAGTTACAATGTAATTGAATAGGATTTTCAAAACTTAGGGTATGAAATAAGTAAAGTCCAATGGATTTTATATTGTGCATAATTATCCTTTTCCTACTCAAAAAGGGAGGACGAGAGAGTTTAATTTCTCTTTGTAGTTTGTCCTATACAAAATCCAAATTGGTACTGCTTTTGGTTACAAAATTGGAATGTTTATCGCTTTTGGAAAAAAGGAGAGTTTAGTTTCTCTTTGTCCTATACAAAATCGGAATGTTACTGCTTTTGGAAACAAGGACTACTATTCTATTGCTCAAAAGTGTAAAAGGATGGGAATGTAGTTGCTGAGATTCAAACCACAGACCATTAGTTCGGATTTTGGGCGCTAGACTAGCCAACCAACAGGCCCATTGTGATGAAGTAGCGTCATTTTATTTTATTTGTACGTAAATTTTTATTTTGCGTATATTCATTATATATTTAATAAAAAAATTGACGAAGCAGCGTCGGATGACACGCTTCAACCATGGTATATCCGCCCCTGGCCCTATACACTCATATACAACTAGTGTACTATTTGTGTAATTGTTGAAATATCCATTAGTTACTGGCTCTAAAAGAATTGATGATCTGACACCTAATGTTAATAGAACAGTGCTTGATCCAGTAGCACATGCATCTCCACTTGTTCCACCGAAATTGTTGCATCTTCCATTAAATTAAGTCGAATGGTGCTAACGGTGAAATCTGATTTTGGATCCTAAGTTGTGAATGTTTCCACGTGTCCCACTCATTTGTACAGATGAGTTAGAGACCAAAGACCTAGTCTCTTGTACTTTTCCAAACTTTGAAAATGTCTCTTTAGGTCCATCATAAAGCTTTCTCTCAACTTCCATTTTTCTTCTTCGTTGGTCTTATTTATGTGAATCCTTGAGAGAATCTATGAAATGTTGACAATTATGAGTAAAGGTGTTAATCGGGCCGGACTAAACCGTTAACAACCCGGTTCAACCTGGGTCAGCCTGGTTCAACCTGGGTCATCCCAGTTCAACCTGTTACTGTAGATAAGTAGGCGGGCTGGGACGGGTTGGGCAGGTAGCGGGTTTTAAACAGACCTATTTTATATATCGGTGCACTGCACCTGCTACAACCCGCTAACCCTTAACGGGCTACAGCCCGGTTCAGCCCGATAACCCGTCAATTTCTTTTATAAATTTTCTTACCATTGCCAACGGTCAAATTCAAAAATGACCGTTGGCCAACGGCCATTTTTTGCAAAAATAGCCATTTCGGCCTACCCCCTTAAGAAAGTAGCCCCCTGTCACGACCCGATTTACCCTCCGAAAGGTGTCGTGACGGCACCTAGTCTCTACGACTAGGTAAGCTTAAATTTGCGGCTAGAACTTAATTAAAACGCGATAAAATAAAGACAAGAAAGGTAAAATCTAAATAATCATAACAACGTCGCTCGATATGTACAAATATAACCCCAAGACCCGGATTGCCACAATATAGTCACAAATTCTATACTACTGTAGCTCTAAACAAAACCTACATAGTAAATATTTCTATAAGATAGAATGGAAGGTGACTCGGAGGATTCTTCAGACGTGGCAGAAATACCTTGCGATCTCCCGGTAACAGCTGCAACGACTAGCCACGTGAAGGATAACTCGTACCTGGATCTGCACACAAACAACATGTGCAGGAAAGGGCATGAGTACACTGATACGCTCAAATTACACTTCTAAAATAGTGTAAAGCGGTCGAAGTCAAATATAATAACCCAACAAGGTTGGGATCGAATCCCACAGGGAATAGGTGTGAAAATATTACTATGTTAGTGTGGTTCTTAACTCTAATCGAAGTTCTATTCCGTTAGTGAACAAAAAGGGTGGTGATTAATAGTTTGCTATTTTAGAGAAAAAGTAGTAACAAAGGAGGCTAATTTAGATTGTAATTAGTATGGGTAGGATAACCAAGGTTGTGTCCCCTTTCATGGAGTGTAATGCAAGTAGGTATTAATATGATATATTTCTAATGGGAAGTTCTTGATATGCAAATGATTCTTAAGATAACTATCCTAGATTTTCCAATACTAGGAGAGTATTTCCTCTTTGTAATTTTTCCAAATGTAAAAGAGTTGCAATGAATCTGAATCACGTTTTGCCAAATAAAACCAACTTATTTCTAAGTGATTCTATTAAACGAAGTTTAAC
>MDKH01162946.1:0-16145 GCA_005239495.1 Nicotiana undulata
GTGCACCGAGATTTGGCGTGGATCGGTGATAGCAGCTTATCTCTCAGAGCCGACGAGGTAGCATCTGGCGTTCGCTGTCTCGTCCCTCTTTTCCTTATTTTCCCTACTGTATTAGAAATTGGAAACTTAAAACTCCAGTATTATTTCTCAGCTGTATTGATGTTAGTAGCTCATGACTGCGTGACTCCAGATCCTAGGTTGATTGTTGGAGCTTATTTCTTCTGTTAGACTGTTTTAAATGATTAAAATGTCTGTATTTATATAAGTTGAGCCAATAATGAGTAAATTTCTCTAGTAAATGAATTGAGTATTGTTGTAACGGTTCGCTAGCCTGGTTCCACGACAGGCGCCATCACAACCCGGAAACGGGTCGTGACACTCAATAATCATGATAATCAACCCAAACAACGAAGATATAATATATCAATAAAGAACAATAGAGACTGGGATATAATATGCAATAAAACTGTGACTGAGTACAAAACAACAATTTAGCAGATAATTCAACATGTAATTCGACCTTTCTGTGTCCCTACAATGCCAACACATAGCCTAAGCATGATTTTTAACATGATTTATAATTCAACTTTTATAACACATGGAGAATATACGAATAACAACAGATTATTCAACTATACAGTTCCATGGAATTTGACCAAGCCACAATTCCTACGGTGCACGCCCACACGCCCGTCACCTAGCATGTGCGTAACCTCAAAACCAATCAGATGACACATAATTTGGGGTTTCATACCCTCAGAACTAAATTTAGAATCGTTACTTACCTCAATCCGTGCAAATCCCTACTCCAACACGCCTTTGCCTCGCGAATCGACCTCCAAATGCCCCGAATCTAGCCACAAACAGTACGATACAATCAAACAGACTAAAGGAATCAATTCCATAAGACAATACTAAGTTATTAATCAAAAGTCAAAAGTCGACACAAAGTCGACCCACATCTTGAAATCCGATAAAAGTCATAATATAAAAAAAAAACATTCAACAAAGAGTGCAACCATACCAATTTTACCAAAATCTAACACCAAATCATCAATCAAACCCCCAAATTAACCTGTCCAAATCCCTAACCTCAAACTCCTAATTTACACCTCAAAACCACACAATCTAGGTGAGAAATTCAATGTGGAAACATAATTATTAACAAATTTAACAACAAGTGACTTACCTCACGAAACCCTCAAATATTCTCTCAAAAACTGCCCAATCTCGAGTTTGAAATGTTAAAAATGAAGAAAAATCGCGAACCCTTGAATTAATGTGCACTACCAGTGGCTCCGCTTCTGCGGTTCATTTAGCTGCTTCTACGACACCGCTTTTGCAGTCAGGGATCAGCACCTGCGGTCTTATACACGACCCCTAACCTACCGCTTCTGCGGCCAAGGACTCTGTCACGACCCAAATTCCCAACCTTACGGATCGTGATGGCGCCTAACACCACACTTGCTAGGCAAGCCAATGTTAGAGTTCGCTCAAGTATTTCCGTTAATTAATCACTTAAACAGGATAGAACAATTTTAAATTAAATGATCTAATGGATTTCAATAAATACTTCCAAATATAGAATAAAAAAATAATAAATTAAGCCGAGCCACGAACTAATTATATAAATAAATCAAGAATTACCCCAGAGTCTAGTGTCACAATTCACGAACTACTAAAGAATACTACAAATAATGGGCTGAAAGAAATAGTGTAACTGTTCTGAATAATATAAAACAGTATATGTAAAAATAGGAGAAGACTCTCGGAATCTGCGAACGTCGGCAGATGTACCTCGTGTCTCCAAATGAATAGGTAGTCGTCCTGAAATCCCCTAATGCGGACTAGTACCTGGATCTGTGCAAAAGAGCACAGAGTGTAGTATCAGTACAACCGACCCCATGTACTGAGTAAGTGCCGAGCCTAACCTCGGCGAAGTGGTGACGAGTCTAAGGCTGGGCTTTAACAATATAGTCGATAACAATATTAAATAACAAAGCAGTAGAGAAGTCTAAAAAAACAAATAAATAAATAAATATTGCAACAAATTTTCATAACACAGTTGCCTTTTTCAGATCTCAGCTACAACCAATCCTTAAATAAATTTTCAAACTTTAGCTTTAAAAAAATAAAAAATAGTGCCAAAATATATAAAGAATAGTAAAATAAATATTTAAGCTTTTCAAACTTTATTTCTTTTTGAAAATCAGAAAAAAATATAAATGTCCTCCCTTATCGCTCCTTGTTGCGGCGTGCAACCCCCTCCCACCTATCCTCCCTTATTGCTCCTCCCTAAATATATTACCCTTATTACTCCTGTTGCGGCGTGCAACCCGATCCCACCTGTCCACTCTTATCACTCCTTGTTGCGGCGTGCAACCCGCTCCCACCAGACACATTATATCAATTTATTCATAAATTTTACAATTCAGGCCAAGCCTTTCACATTATTTTTGTCTCAATAATTATAAATAATAAACTGCATTTTCCTCATAACTTCATCAATATCCTCTCAACCATGAAACCAACAGGAACATAAGAATATCAATATTTATTTCGTAAAACAATGCCAAGCTCCTCAACCGTTTTATATCACAGGGGAGTCAATTCAAACAATCAATACTTTTCCAAAAATAGTCACAACAATATCTAACAACAAATTAATTTGGCCAAATAGTCATGGAAACAATAACGAACATATAACAAGTAAACCATAATCAAATAAGTGAGGAATGGGAAGGGGATCATGTTCACCAGATAATTTGGGTGGTGCATAGGTACTCGTCACCTCACCTATACACCACACCCATGCTTTTCACATAACAAACAAGTGGGGAGTCCTATTCCCTCAAGCCAAAGTTAGACCAAACACTTACCTCAATTCCGCAGGCCACTCACTGCTCAATTATCGCTTTTTCTTTTGAATTCACCTCTAACTTGCTCGAATCTAATCACAATTAACTTAATATCATTAACTAATGCTAAAGGAACTTTTTTTATTGAATAATATAATTTTTCCTAAGTTTTCTATTAAAAAAAAGTGAAAACCCGACCCGGGACCGCTTGGTCTAAACTCGGGGTTCGGACTAAATTACGTTTACCCATTCACCCACGAACCCAAATATGCTATTAGTTTTGAAATTCGACCTTAATTTGATATACAAATTCAATTTTTACAAAACTCCCTAATTCTACCCAAATCCTAAATTTTTACCATGGAAATCCTTTGTTTTTGCTTTATAAGTGATGCAAAATAGTAAGGACTTGAAAGAATAATGTTTGGAATTTATTACCTATGAATTGGGGATGAAGATTGTTGAAGAAAACTCGTTTTTAGGGCTGGAACCTCGAAATATTGGAAAAGAAAAAGGTCTGCCCGTTTTTAATATATTTTCTGCCAGCTATTCTGCCTCGTTTCTCATGCCAAACGATCCCTAAACTCGATTTTTATGTTTTCAATGGATTCCTTGTGAAGTTCTAGTCAAGTTAGGCTTTCGAATCACTCAATTTGACCTTATAATGAAGGAAATATGTAGGTTTTACTATTTGCAATTAGTGCAGATTTTTAATACGTCGTCAGAGTAATTTCGTCATTAACCTGAAAAATCTGAAAACCTTAGTAAAATGACCATAAAATCCTCATACGATGTCCAAATTCGATGATTCTTTTTGCTACGGATCCGTGATTACGATACGGATCTAATACTTCATTCAAAACATAAATCAGAGCTCATTTTTTCAATATAATATTATTTATGCTTGAAGAAACGACGTCGAAACATAAGAAAGAACGAGCGCAACACAACCAAACTTATTTGAAACTCACCCGAGCCCTCGGGGCTCTAAACCAAACATGCACGCAAGTCTAGAAGCATCATACGGACTTGATCGTGTGATTAAATCATGAAAATAACATGTAAAACTATGAATTAAACCTCAAAACTCATTAGTTTCCTCAAGAACACTTATAGTTCATAACCTTTCAATTGGATGTCCGAATCACGTCGACAAGAATTCTGTTTTTCACCAAATTTCACAAGCAAAGCCTAAATATCATAACAAATCTTTACCGGCCTCCGGAACCAAAATACGAGCCCGATACCAGTGACTTCAAACATTAATTCTTTTCTTTATTGCATAAATATTTCAGCAAAACAATATCTTTCAAAAATTGATTTCTAAGGCTTGGGACCACAGAATTCATTTTCGGGCATACTCCCGAGTCCCATATTTTACTGCGGACCTCCCGAGATCGTCGGAACATGCATCCGGGTCCGTTTACTCAAAATGTTGACCAAAGTCAACTTTTATCAAATTCAAATTCTAAAAATCACAATTTCTCATATTTTCACATAAAAGCTTTCCGGTTTCACGCCCGGACTGCGCACGCAAATAGAGGTATTTACAATTAATCTTTTTATGGCTAATAAGCCAAGAACAGAGTCTTAATTCATAAAATGACCCCTTGGGTCATCACAATCTCCACCTCTAAAACAAACGTTCGTCCTCGAAGGGACATAGAAAATTGACTGAATTGGCGAACAAGTGTGGATATTTACACTGCATGTCCGACTCGGACTCCCAATTAGCTGCCTCAACGGGTTGGCCTTTCCAATGCACTCGAGCTGAAGAAAAACTCTTATACTTCAACTGACGAACCTGCCTGTCTAAAATGGCTACCGGCTCCTCCTCATAAGTCAAGTCTTTGTCCAATTGGACAGAGCTGAAAATTAACACGTGGGACGGGTCACCATGATATTTTCGGAGCATAGACATGTGGAATACCGGGTGAACCGAGGATAACCCTGGAGGTAATGCAAGTCTGTAAGCTACCTCCCCCACCTTATCAAGAATCTCAAACGGCCCGACATACCTAGGGCTCAACTTACCCTTCCTCCCAAATCTCATAACACCCTTCATGGGCGACACACGAAGCAATACTCTCTCTCCAACCATGAATGCCACATCACGGACCTTTCGATAGGCGTAACTCTTTTGCCTAGACTGAGCTGCACGAAGTCTCTCCTGAATAATCTTGACCTTATCTAAGGCCTCCTGAACTAAGTTTGTCCCCAACAACCGAGCCTCTCCCGGCTCAAACCATCCCACTGGCGATCTGCACCGTCTACCGTATAACGCCTCATAAGGAGCCATCTGGATGCTCAACCGATAGCTATTATTATAAGAAAATTCCGCTAACGGCAAGAACTGATCCCATGAACCTCCAAAGTCAATAACACAAGCACGGAGCATGTCCTCCAATATCTGAATGGTACGCTAGGACTGCCCGTCAGTCTGAGGGTGAAATATTGTACTCAACTCTACTCGGGTACCCAACTCATGCTGGACTGCCCTCAAAAAGTGCAAAGTAAACTGTGTACCCCGATCAAAATTGATAGACACGGGCACCCCATAAAGGCGAACAATCTCCTGAATATACAACTCAGCCAACCGCTCTGAAGTATAAGTACTAGTCACAGGAATGAAGTATGCTGACTTAGTCAGCCTATCCATAATAACCCAAACCGCATCGAATTTCCTCTGAGTCCGTGGGAGCCCAACAATGAAGTCCATAGTGATACGCTCCCACTTCCACTCAGGAATCTCTATCTGCTGAAGCAAACCACCAGGTCTTTGTTGCTCAAACTTTACCTGCTAACAATCTAAGCAACGAGCCACATAAGCCACAATGTCCTTTTTCATCATTCTCCACCAATAATGTTGTTTCGAATCTTGGTACATTTTTGCTGCACCTGGGTGAATAGAATACTTGGAGCTGTGAGCCTCCTCAAGGATCAATTCACGGAGGCCATCAACATTAGGCACACACAACCTTCCCTGCATTCTCAAAACGCCATCATCTCCAACTGTAACCTGCTTGGAACCCCTATGTCGAACCGTGTCCCTAAGGACCGCCAAATATGGGTCATCACCCTGCCTCTCTCGGATGCGATCAATTAGAGAGGACCGAGCGACAGTACAAGCTAGGACACTACTGGGCGAAATATCCAACCTCACGAACTGATTAGCCAAAGTCTCAATGTCTGAAGCCAACTGTCTCTTGCCAACTGTAATATACGCAAGACTGCCCATACTCACCACTTTTTTACTCAATGCATCGGCCACCATATTGGCCTTCCCCGGGTGATACAATATAGTGACATCATACTCTTTTAACAACTCTAACAACCTCCGCTGCCTCAAATTTACATCTTTCTGCTTGAATAAGTACTGGAGGTTGCGATGGTCAGTAAAAATCTCACACGGCACGCCTTAAAGATAATGCCTCCAAATTTTCAAAGCATAAACAATAGATGCCAACTCTAAATCATGAACAGGGTAATTCTTCTCATGGAATTTCAACTGACGAGACGCATACAAAATCACCCTGCCATCCTGCATCAACACTGCTCCAAGGCCAAAACTCGAGAAGCATCACAATACACCGTGAAAGAACCCGAATCTGATGGTAACACCAACACCGGTGCTGAAGTCAAGACTGTCTTGACCTTCTGAAAGCTCGCCTCGCACTCATATGACCATTTAAATGGGGAACATTTATCAATCAATTTGGTCACTGGGGCTGCTATGGATGAGAACCCTTCTACAAAACGACGGTAATAATCCGCCAAACCCAAGAAACTCCTAATCTCCGTACCTGTAGAGGGTCTAGGCCAGTTCTTGACTGTCTCAATTTCCTTAATAGTTGTTCATAGTCAGTTACAAAATTATCAATTAGCTTCACGTTAACAATAGAAAGTCTCTTTTCAACACTTCACATTACCGATAACGAGATACGATGTTTGAAGACCTCGTAATTATATACCCGAATTAACGTGTCTCATTTAACGCCATATGGGAGGGCACCTACCTTGTAGGTTAAAGCTCAATAATTATAGCACAAATTTGGAAAATTATGCACAGATAGTTAATTAAGTAATTAATTCATTTATTTTATTTTTATTATTATTATTTTATACATAATTTTTTTTGGAGTAACCCTAACAAGCATGACTTCTTATTAGTATTCTTGTACAAATTTCAAATTTCACAAGGGAGAATTTAAACACAAGAATTTCCATCACAAGGATCTCATCCTTACATACTTCCACCGCGGCTCGTAGCCCATTTTAAATATACCAAATCATATTAACACGCGAGGATCTCGTCCTCAATTCTGAATCACAAGTAATATGCATATCGCCACTCGAAACCTTCCTTTCCTTCCTTTAAATATTTTATGTTAAACAAAATTACGACATGTAATGATAGACACAGTTATCTCCATAGACTTTCTCAATACAAGTATTCATATTTGTAGATTTTAGAGTTACGAAGCTCACCCGAGAAAGGAGCATATTAGAAGAATTTTATTAGATACGCATAACCGAATTAAGTTAAGGAAATCATCACTTTATAATAATTAGAGATTGTTCTTGTAATGACACTATTTAATTTAACGATCTTATCCATACCATAGAAAATATATCAACAGGCTGGGTCTCCACCTCTAGGAATCTGACCTCCACTTTCAACATTCTGACCCCTTTTTCCCTAGCTGGTCATGTAAGTTGAGTTGTAATTGCAATGTGGCACATAGCCTGAGTGCTATAATGAAATTATCCGTCTGCTCATACCGAGTTTATACCAAATAACTTGGAATAACCGTTGTAGGAATCTCGTAGTGGTGGTGCATTAAAAGAACTCATTGAAGCACCCCGAGTAATCAGATATACCGACTGGGCTGGTCGGCTGCCCGAGCCCTTGCCGAAATAATTTGTTATTGCAAAGCAAAATCCACTGAATCTTTTAGAACTTCGAGACCTCTTAGTCTCCTTAGCTTCCTCTTTTCCTCATCCCGGGCACATTTTTACATCTAATCAATTTCTACCACTAGTCGAAATGATGTATCAACTTGCCCTGAGTCATACAATTTTTTTTTTACAATAATAATTGAGTCCTTTAATGAGTCTGGGGACTCGCCCTCTGGCTATATGAACTGAAGTAGGAGTATGACGGCTATCTTATCGAACTTGATGGCATATTCTGACACCGTCATAGTGACCTGACGCAACCATTCAAACCCTATGCACCACGCATTATGGAGAGTCCGAGAACAAACTATTTCACAAGTATTTGTGAGAACTGAGTCAAGTAGTTGGTGTTGCAATGGCTGGCCGCCCTCTTCGTAGGCTTACGACAAACACCGGCGGCCAATTTCTTCTTTTACTATGCTGACTCAACACTCCTGAGCTACCCCATTTATTCATATACTCTTCGTTATTCTTTGGGGTTGCTCTTATCCTTATTGATGCACAATGATCCCAAAGGTAAGGCCCTATACAGATAATTCTTGGCACGAACCATATAGTCTAGAAGCTTGTCAACCACTGTACTCCCTTTGGAGCACCCCAAAATTCGCAATTGTGACTTCCACGCTGAGTAGACCTTCTGTAGATTTAAAGTCGTTTGAATATATTCTTTGGTACTGAGGTATAGGGTTATTAAGGAGGCAGACATACCGAAATTTCCAGCTTTATCTCTTGCAAAATCTCCGGCCTTATACATTCCAAAACAAAAGCGATATAACACATGGCCTCACAATCTATTCCTTGACATTGGACTCCTCACTTTGCACGAAGTCATAGGTCACAATGCCTGATAATCCACAATGTTAAACTTCACAAATCATATAAATCAACCCCGATGCTTTCAACTATTCCCTTGTTATGCAATACTGGAGTAGCGATAAATCCTTCTGGAATATGGACTAGTCCAACCTGTACCAACTGAGCTAGAACCTCCGCGTCTAGATCCATTTGAGACTGTACAATAGGTGTTGATGTTCGAGCTTTAGACTGAGCTCTACTTCTGTATCTTCCCTTGATCGTAGCTGTCATTGGGGCTTCATCTCTTGTCCGGTCATAGACGCTTTGCGTGTTGTCAAGATTTGTGAGAGGACAAGAATAGGCAAGTTCAATCATCAATGGAAGAATAAATTCGCACGATGGAGTAGAATAGAAGTGAAATTGTTTCGAACTTCATAGCCCCTAAGAGATAAGTACAGACGTCTCCGTACCGATCCTTCAGACTCTACCAAGTTTGTTCGTGAGTTTTGAGACCTAGGCAATCTAATGCTCTGATACCAACTTGTCACAACCCAAATTCCCAACCTTAGGGATCATGATGGTGCCTAACACCATACTTACTAGGCAAGCCAATGTTAGAGTTCGCTCAAGTATTTTCGTTAATTAATCACTTAAACAGGATAGAACAATTTTAAATTAAATGATCTAATGGATTTCAATAAATACTTCCAAATATAGAATTAAAAAAAAAAATTAAGTCGATCCGCGAACTAATTATATAAATAAATCTAGAACTACCCCAGAGTCTGGTGTCACAATTCACGAACTACTAAAGAATACTACAAATAATGGGCTGAAAGAAATAGTGTAACTCTTCTGAATAATATAAAACAGTATATGTAAAAATAGGAGAAGACTCTCGGAATCTGCGAACGCCGGCAGATGTACCTCGTGTCTCCAAATGAATAGGTAGTCGTCCTGAAATCCCCTAATGCTGACTAGTACCTGGATCTGTGCAAAAGAGCACAAAGTGTAGTATCAGTACAACCGACCCCATGTACTGAGTAAGTGCCGAGCCTAACCTCAGCGAAGTGGTGACGAGTCTAAGGCTGGGCTTTAACAATATAGTCGATAACAATATTAAATAACAAAGCAGTAGAGAAGTCTAAACAAACAAATAAATAAATAAATATTGCAACAATTTTTCATAACTCAGTTGCCTTTTTCAGATCTCAGCTATAACCAATCCTTAAATAAATTTCCAAACTTTAGCTTTAAATAAATAAAAAATAGTGCCAAAATATATAAATAATAGTAAAATAAATATTTAAACTTTTCAAACTTTATTTCTTTTTGAAAATCAGAAAAAAAATATAAATGTCCTCCCTTATCGCTCCTTGTTGCGGCATGCAACTCGCTCCCACCTGTCATCCCTTATTGCTCCTCCCTAAATATATCACCCTTATTACTCATGTTGCAGCGTGCAACCCGATCCCACCTCTCCACCCTTATCACTCCTTGTTGCGGCGTGCAACCCGCTCCCACCAGACATATCATATCAATTTATTCATAAATTTCACAATTCAGGCCAAACCTTTCACATTATTTTTGTCTCAATAATTATAAATAATAAACTGTATTTTTCTCATAACTTCATCAATATCCTCTCAACCATGAAACCAACAAGAACATAAGAATATCAATATTTATTTCGTAAAACAATGCCAAGCTCCTCAACCGTTTTATATCACAGAGGAGTCAATTCAAACAATCAATATTTTTCCAAAAATAGTCACAACAATATCTAACAACAAATTAGTCTGGCCAAATAGTCATGAAAATAATAACGAACATATAACAAGTAAAATAATAATCAAATAAGTGAGGAACGGGAAGGGGATCATGTTCAACAGATAATTTGGGTGGTGCATAGGTACTCGTCACCTCACCTATACACCACACCCGTGCTTTTCACATAACAAACAAGTGGGGAGTCCTATTCCCTCAAGCCAAAGTTATACCAAACACTTACCTCAATTCCGCAGGCCACTCACTGCTCAATTATCGCTTTTCCTTTTGAATTCACCTCTAACTTACTCGAATCTAATTACAATTAACTTAATATCATTAACTAATGCTAAAGGAACTTACTTTATTCAATAATATAATTTTTCTTTAGTTTTCTAAAAAAGAAAGTGAAAACCCGACCCCGGGCCCACTTGGTCTAAACTCGGGGTTCGGACTAAATTACGTTTACCCATTCACCCACGAACCCAAATATGCTATTAGTTTTGAAATCCGACCTTAAATTTTTATAAAACTCCCTAATTCTACACAAATCCTAAATTTTTGCCATGGAAATCCTTTGTTTCTACTTTAAAAGTGATGCAAAATAGTAAGGAATTGAAAGAACAAGGTTTGGAATTGATTACCTATGAATTGGGGATGAAGATTGTTGAAGAAAACTCGTTTTTAGGGCTGGAACCTCTAAATATTGGAGAAGAAAAAGGTCTGCCCGTTTTTAATATATTTTCTGCCAGCTATTCTGCCTCGTTTCTCGTGCCAAACGATCCCTAAACTCGATTTTTATGTTTTCAATGAATTCCTTGTGGAATTCTAGTCAAGTTAGGGTTTTGAATCACTCAATAATGAATGAGATATGTAGGTTTTAATATTTGCAATTAGTGCAGATTTTTAATACGCCGTCAGGGGTAATTTCGTCATTAACCTGAAAAATCTGAAAACCTTAGTAAAATGACCATAAAATCCTCATACGATGTCCAAATTCGATGATTCTTTTTGCTACGGGTCCGTAATTACGATACATATCTAATACTTCATTCAAAACATAAATCAGAGCTCATTTGTTCAATATAATATTATTTATGCTTGAAAAAACGACGTCGAAGCATAAGAAAGAACGAGCGCAACACAACCCAAACCTATTTGAAACTCACCCGAGCCCTCGGGGCTCTAAACCAAACATGCACGCAAGTTTAGAAGCATCATACGGACTTGCTCGTGCAATTAAATCATGAAAATAACATGTAAAACTATGAATTAAACCTCAAAACTCATTATTTTCTTCAAGAACACTTATAGTTCATAACCTTTCAATCAAATGTCCGAATCACGTCGAAAAGAATTCCGTTTTTCACCAAATTTTACAGGCAACGCCTAAATATCATAACAAATCTTTACCGGCCTCCGGAACTAAAATACGGGCCCGATACCAGTGACTTCAAACATTGATTCTGTTCTTTATTTCATAAATATTTCAGCAAAACAATTTCTAAGGCTTGGGACCACATAATTCATTTTCGGGCATACGCCCGAGTCCCATATTTTACTGCGGACCTCCCGGGATCGTCGAAACACGGACCCGGGTTCGTTTACTCAAAATGTTGACCAAAGTCAACTTTTATCAAATTTAAATTCTAAAAATCACCATTTCTCATATTTTCACATAAAAACTTTCTGGTTTCACGCCCGTACTGCGCACGCAAATAGAGGTATTTAAAATTAATCTTTTTATGGCTAATAAGCCAAGAACGGAGTCTTAATTCATAAAAATGACCCCTTGGGTCATCACAGACTCGCACCAGTGGCGCCGCGTCTGCTTCTGCGCGCCCAAAGCCAAGACCAAATTCCGCACATGCGACCACAATCTCACTTCTGCGGACTCGCATGTGTGCCCCTCCTTCCGCATCTGCGATACACCCAAATCCAGACCAACCTCGCTTCGGCGCCACTCCATCGGCACCTGCGGCCAAGACCCTTGCAGGTGCGATCACATCAGAAGGCGCCCAGTTCAGCAATGCACTAAATCTCATTTTTCGATCCGTTAACCATACGAAATCAACACGAGGTCCCAGGGACCTCAACCTAACACACCAACAAGTCCTAAAAAATGATACGCACTTAGTCAAGCTCTCAAATCACATCAAAAAACACCAAAAACACGAATCACTCCCCAAATTCAAGCCTAATAAAAAACTAAGGAATTCCAACTTCTACAAACGATGTCGAACCCTATCAAATCACGCCCGATTGACCTTAAATTTTGCACACAAGTCACAAATAACACCAAGGGCATACTCCAACTCCAGAAACCCCAATCTGAGCCCGGTATCCACAAAGTACACTCTCGGTCAAACTTCCAAATTTCTAACCTTCGTCATTCCAAGCCTAATTCCACTGTGGACCTCCAAATCACAATCCGGGCACACCCTTAACTCCAAAATCACCGAAAGGAACTTACGGAACCATCAAAACTCCATTTTGGAGTCGTCTACACATAAGTCCACATCCGGTCAACCTTTTCAACTTAAGTTTTCAACCTTGAGACTTAGTGTCTCAACTCATTCTGAAACCTTTCCGGACCCGAGCCAACTACCTGGCAAGTCACATAGCAATTATAAAGCACAAAATGAGCTATAAATTGGGGAACGAGGCTACAACTGTCGAAATGACCGGCCGGGTAGTTACATATTATACTATCTATCATTAAATTCATTTTTCACTTCTCTATTATATTGTATTAATGAAAATTTAAATCTTTCGAATTGAATCGGTTCCTTGTGACCCATTATATAAATTCATTGTTTTGACCTTAAAAATTATTTTTATGGTCAAACAAGTAACCCATAGAAAACCATTTTCTATGATACTTTTGTTGCAATTTGAGTAATAAACAAGTGTTTAAACTTTATGTGAAATGCATTTCCCAAGATGAAAATACTTTTTTACGTCATTTTCAAATATTGCTGTTTTTATATATTTATTTATTGAAATAGCCACCAGTATGATGCAGAGGTTTAGACGATGACCACCTCAGGGGCGCATTTACATGTTAGAGCATGGGGCACGTGAACTTATGCTCCTCTCTTGTTATCATATATGATAATATTATTTCGTAAGAGTTCTATGGGACAATGATTATTGGATACATCTTTACAAGTGAAGTTAGAGATTCAAATCTCAGTTTGTAGGCATGTCTAGTGTCCCTCTTGTATTTTAATTAAGTATTTTTCTTTTTCTTTCTTTTTTATTTGGTCTATTAATTCAAAATTTCCAAATTAAACACATTGCAATCCTTGACCTCCTTTTATCTCATCGTAAGATTTTATATAACTAAAACTAATAACAGTAGATAATGTAGTGTGATTCATTAAGTCCAGCATTTTTGATATGGCGAGTGTATATATATATGCTTGCATTTATTCATGATTGAGTATTCTATTTTGATTTTGTATTTATTTAAAATTGTAGAAATATGACTTGTTTTTCTTCTTGCTAATGTTACTATATTTTTTTGATTTTTATTTCAAAAAAAAATCTAATTTTGACTTCATATTCTTATCTTTGCAATAATAATATCATTGAAATAAGGAGGAAGATAAATATTCGAACTTGAATCTTTTGCTTTCTAATTTAAATAATGTAAAAACGGAATGTAAGTAGGCGAGGGGGCGGTTATATATATATATTAAAAATTACTAAAATTGCAAGAATGTTTTTATTTTTAACCTATAATTTCTAACTTATAATGGATTCATGGTAACAACATAAAGGTTGATCGCATCATATTTAAATTTTAGATTCACTTTTTTATAATAGTGTGCCCATCTTCTTAGGATCCTAGATCTGCCTTTACCACCTACTTGTGTATAATTAAAATCCAAAAGGTGAAAACATGGGGGCAGGGACATAGTGCCTTGTTTTCTCCAAATACAAAATGTAAGTTGCATCCTACCTTAATTTTTTTTGGCCAAAAAGTATTTTTGGCAAAAAATTGAGGTGTTTGGTCAAGCTTTTAGAAGGAAAAAGGTGCTTTTGACCAGATGCAAAAGCAGTTATTGAGAAGCCGAAGAATATAGCTTCTATCTTTTCTGAGAATCACTTTTGAGAAAAATACACTTAGAAGCATTTTTTAAAAGTTTGGCCAAACACTAATTACTGCTCAAAAATATTTTTCAAATTAATTAGTCAAACACAAACCGATTCTCACGAAAATACTTTTTTGAAAAGCACTTTTAAAAAAAATACTTCTCAAAAGAAGCAGATTTTAGAAGTTTGGCCAAACAGGCCATTAGTTAAGCTAACAAAAGGCACGAAATGTACGGTCACTAGTTTGGTCAGCTAGACGAATGATGAAAGTGTTGTGGAGCCGGAATTTAAAGTTTACGGGTTTAAATTTTTAGTTCTTTTAAGTTACTGAATTCTAAATTAATAATTTATACTTATTTAATAAATTTCTTAAGTCAAATAGGCCGCATTCGTAACAAATGGTGGCTTCACCCTGGCTACCTTCGTGTCCACAGTTCATTAAGTTACATACGAGTACAAAAAAATTACAGCATTATACATCATCAATATCAGATTTCCTTCTAACTTGTCTAATTTTGAAGCATGAAAATTCGAGGTTTTTCCATTCTAAATGCACCTCTGGTCTCAAGAGAACAAAATTTAAGCTGAAAATAGACTTCGACATTTGATGGATCCTGCAATCTAGCAAATAAGAGAGAGAAAGCCAAAAGTTGATTTAATCTTTTTGCAACAATTTCAACTGAACACACTCTTTTGCTCATGTGATGACCCGATATGTCATCTTATGTTTTAGAACTAAATTTTGTGTTCCGAATCCTCAAATAACCCATTTTAGTCTTTCTCGACTTACGTGCGCAGTCCAGGTATTGTCCCGGAAGGCTTATATGTTAAAACTGATAAAAACAAGATTTTTTGCCTTAAAAGTTGATTTTAGTTGACTTCGGTCAAAGTTTAAAGGAAATGGACTCGGAGCCGTATTTTGACAGTCCCGGTGGGCCTATACTGAAATATGGGACCTAGGCATATACCCGGAGTCGAATTCTGAGGTCCCTAGATCGAGATATGATTTTTTGTTGAAAATTAAAAGTCGGAAAAATTAAATGGTTTTATGAATCTATTGATGTTTGGCCTTATTGATATCGGCCCATATTTTTGGTTCGGAGCCCGGTGAAGGTTCAATATAATATTTATGAATTATCTGTGAAATTTGGTAAGAAACAGAGTTAGTTAGACGTGATTCGGACGTCTGATTGTGAAAAAAGAGGATTTAAAACTTTCTTGAAAACTTCATTCGATTTGGTGTTCAATTCGTAGTTTTTGGTGTTATTTTGGCGATTTGATCGAACGAGCAAGTTCGCACGATGTTTTAGGACTTGTGCGCATGTTTGGTTTGGAGACCCCAAGGCTCGGGTGAGTTTCAGATAGGCTACGAGAAGTTTTACTCTTAGAAATCTGGTTTTTGGTGCTTCAGCTGTCATCTGGTATCACGACCCCGAATCCTAACAAGTCATGATGGCGCTTATCGTGGAACTAGGCTAGTCAACCGTCACATTGCTACGCTTTTGTTCAATTAAAATAGTTCACAATTTAATAATAAGCAAGCAACCATAACATCAATTAATATAATTAAGTTTTAACATCCCAATGATAGTCTAACAAACCTCCTCCCAAGAACTGGAGTCAATAGTCATGAGCATCTAAGAATAATTAAATCTAACTCTGCTA
>ML262550.1:8874-32471 GCA_005239495.1 Nicotiana undulata
TATACACACTCTCCTATTAACACAAAAAGAGGACATTAGTTCAAAAACTCTCTCTCACAATCAAAAGCTCTTCTATTTTGTTTCTTTGGTTACTTGCTTTTGTTCTAAGTTAGCCGGTTGTAAGCCAAGGCTGACTACTATATTCTCTTGCTCCTCACTTTGTGTTTACTATCTTCTTTACTGGTATGTTCTGATTTCAATTCAAGTTCAAAAAATAATATGTTTCTTTTACTACTTCAAATCATCCTGTTCCTAGCATGTTTCTATCTATGGTTTTGTTGTGCAAACTGTGATTGAGATGTTTTCTTGCCTATCTAGTTATGTCATGTACTACCCCCTTAAGATCGTCATGCTTATGAAATGTTATCCCCTTCTATAGTCTCAATGTGACTTTGTTCCCTTTTATGTCTAACTGGTTTTAGTATGAACCTTTCTTTGGCAAAATAATTTGTACCTTAAGTTACTTGATTCTGTGTTGATTTCAAACTTTGTTGATGTTATACTATATCCCAACTCCCAAGAACCCCCTAGAGCTCTTTTGATTCTGTATCTTTGTGCACCTCTGCCTGTTAGGTGTTTACCATACGTGCTCTATTTGTACCCAATCCCCATTACTCCTGTGTGAAGGTTTGTGTTGCTGAACCTGCCTTGGTTCTGTGTTCTTTAGGTGTTACTGCACATGTTTGGCTCCATGTTTGACCTGCTGATTGTTAATTGTCCAACTCTTATCAAAAGCTTTTTTGTTAAGCAACTCTCTCTTATTGTTTTACAAAGTTATTTCAACTAAGTCCCTTTCAACATTGTTTTCCTACTAAGACCTTTTCAAAACTATGTCAAGCACTCTCACTCTATTCTTAGGTCCTTAAGTTCCACCCCTCTAATGTGTGACTGCTTAGGGATCCCTATGAGGTCCCTCTGAACTCTGATGCATTAGAGATGGCTCTTCCACACTGCACTTACTCAATTATGATTGTGAAATCTGGGTGCGAGCACTGCCCGGGATCCCTTGAGGCCCTTAGGGAACTCTGACACACTCGAAATGAGAAAGTCTATGAAACATCTGGGTATTGGAAGTTCTGGAAACATGGGCCTATTTTCAGGCTCCCTATTATGTAACTTCTTCTTTTTTTCCTACTTATGTAATTCATTCAATATTGGCTTGTAATAATCTTTGTAAACGAATATTGGGGATGGCTAGTGAAAATGGGAGGGTAGATATATATGTTATCAATATCAAAGGGTAGAAACCATGCTTTAGGTTTACATTTCCTGTATGTGCATTAGAATCCATGTTTAGGGCCAATGTATTTAAAGCATGTCACGCATTAGATACCATGCTCTTAGGTTTCACGTATACTATTTCAACGTCTCGTTTTGACATTCTTACTATCGCTTAAAAATCTTGTTTCTAGGATAATAAATAGCATTAATATAAATTGTTACTTCTGCACATTTCTGAAATCATGCTTAACAATACTGTAACTTTCTATGCATTTAAAAGTCATGCTTTAGGAATTATGCATATCCTGAAATCATGTTGTGCATTTAGAAATCATGCTTAGGAATTCTGCATATACATCATTCTGCCTTTTTTACATGTGCATACTAGATACCCTGTTTACGATTTCGCTCATACTCGCTCAGTAACACCTAGTTAAACTACTGATGCATGAAAAAGGACATAAAGCAGTCTCATGTTTGATTATCATGTTTAAGTAAAAATGGTCATAATCCTTGTGTCTTTGTAACACTTAGAACAACATGATCTTAGGTAAAAACGACTTCTAAATTATTAATAACTCTGGTGATTATTATGCATGATCCCACGCCTAAGCAAGCCTTAGGTAATTAATCTTTAAAAAACTGGAAAACTATCTCTTGTTGTTTACTGCTCAATGCTCAACGGGCTTAAAATCAGTAGGCAAACTGATTAGGGCCCTGCTTCTGAAGTTATAAACCAAATCTACATATCTCTTGTGTTTTGATACTCACCTAGACATCATGTCTTAGGATCCTGTTTAATGATACTGCCCTTGCTTGTGATTGAGACGTGTTGTTTACATGCAATATTTGTGGAGGTAAATCTGAGTCTCATAATTGCTTCTTTTCTGTTTTATCTGCTAAAGTCATATTTGTTCTTGTCTGTCGCCTTAGTATTTTCTCCTTTTAACCTTGGGTCTGTCTAGAACTGCCCATAGGTGGAGGTCCTAAATTCCTCCGGGACCATTAAGAAGGGACGGGTAACAACACACATAGAGATCGTAAATAACAATCGCTTAAATAACCGCTAAGGAGTGGGAAAGGGTAGATGTGGATATGATGACCGGTGCGCTAATGCCACGTGTAGACCCTCTTCTGAGAAGTGATTACCGAGCATTGTACCGATGTGATCCTATAGGATAAACAACTTAGGAACCCCCCCCCCCCCAATTCTTTATTTATCCATCGGTTATAATTCTTTAGACTTCAAATTTTTTAAAACCTTTCTTTTTTAAANAGGCTATAAATCCGTTAATGAATCTTCTACATGTGTTTAGACTTCAAATCCTTTAAACTTTAGCACATATGTGTGCTTAGAATGCGAACTTTTTCAAAACCCTTTCTCTCTTCTACCTATATGTTTTCATAGCTTATGTGCTACTTGTCTCAAAATTCACAAAGTTGTTTTGCCGGGAACCACAGTTGTGAACTTTGAGGGGTGCCTAACACCTTCCCCTTGAAGTAATTTCAAGCCCTTACCCAATCTCTGGTTATTCAAATCCGTGCTGTAAATGACTCGTTAGTAGGTGCCCTAACGCACCTCAATTTGTTAGGTGGCGACTTTTCAATTCCTTTATACAAATAATGTCAAAAACCCTGATCGATCCGAAAGGAGAGGGAAAAAAAGGGGCGTGACACATATTCGACCATGCTCGAATTAAATCACATTCAACCTCATTTGAATAAACAAAGGAAATGTACATTTGATCCCACTCGAATAAGTTTTCTAAAGTCCACATTGGACCTCGAATCGATCTACATTCGACCTCGTTCGAATAGATCTATGTTCGACTTCGTCCAAATGGACTTTACATTCAATCGGCTGAAAGTTAGGGACTTTCACACAAAAGAAGACACCAACGGAAAAGGAAAAAGGGAAAAGAAAAGCCGAAAATACATAGTAGAAGACAAGTGTTCCATTTCAATCATTCCGTTCCAATACATTTTACAAAGGGCTTAAGAAACGCCCCCATAAAAAGAAAGCAGCAAAACATAAAAAACCAAAACCAAGTACAAAGGCTTCACGCCACATCGTCCCCCATCACCAACATCACCGATATCCTCATCATCGTACCAAGGGTCAAAGGCGAGCCCATCTAAGACATTTTCATCATCGTCCCCGCGGGGCATACCGGGTCGTAACCGCAAGCGTCACGAGTTGCACGTGCTTGACACAAACATCCTCAAACTCCTCCTCGGAAACCTTTCCAACCACCTTCAAAGACCTATATATGTCAAGTTGGGCCTCAGCGTGAACCCACATCGAGTCGATTTTACTTACCTGGAGCAATGCGATCACGTGTATACAGTGGCGATCGCATAAAGCAGTATCCCATAATTTATGCGATAGCCTTTTCAATTATGCGATCGCATTGTTTTACTGACGCCAGCTGCTGTGCGAACACATTTATTATGCGGCGATAGCATAGTGAGTCAGTGTGATGCTCTGCAATTTTGCACCAGCTATTGGTTTTTGGCTGCCCGGTCACCCCGACCTGCTCAAATTAACTCCAAAAATTTTGAAACTTGGCAGATTGGTTAGAAACAATATAATAAGTTATTCTAAAAAAAAAAGAAAATTTCAAAAATGACCAAATTTTTTGAAAACGATGGGTTGCCTCCCACCAAGCGTCACATTTAACGTTGTGGCACGACGCAATTCAACTTTACCACTTTTCTCGCCACTTGAACGATATGAACTAGGCACCTAGCTTGGAATCAAGCTTGCGACCACGAGCGGTGGGGGGTGGTAAGTAGATGACCAAGCCAAATATTAAATTCTTCATTTTGCACTTCTTGGCTTTCATGTGAGGAATGTCGTTTTGCCTTGTTGTTCTTTCAAATTGTAAAATGTAGGGCCTTAGTCCTTCCTCCTTGAAATCCTTCATTGACTCGTGCAGTTCAACTCCCATCTCACCACACAATTTCAATGTTGAAAAATGCTTGGAATGTGACTTCAAGCCTTCAACTTGCAATTTTTCCAGGATTTTGACATCCTCTTTTTCCCCTGGACTAAAGTCAATTTCAAGAATATTTTCAATCACCCCGGTTGACTCTAATCCCATATTTTTCATGGCATCACTAACACTCATGGAGTCGGTTGGCGGATGTTCAAGTCTTGATTCCTCAAAGCAAAGTTCACTTTCTTCCTTAGAATTGGACTCTTCTTGGCTTCCTTCCACACTTTCAAATTGAGAGGCACAATGAGCCCCCATTGGTGATTTCATTTGATCCTCCAAAGTGCGGATGTGCTCATCATTTTGAGTCACATCATGTTTCAAGTCCTTGAGTGCAAAGTTGTGCGTTTCCTCATTTTCAAGAATGGCCTCCAACATTAGCATCATCTTCTCATTTTGAGCATTTGAGGGTTCTTCCTTGTTTTGTTCAAGTTCCAAGGAAGGATTTTCAATTTCAACCTCCAAGGAAGGTTCTTGGCTATCACTCACTTCCGAGGCTTTATGAACCCTTAATGCTTCAATCATTTCATCCATTTGTGAGTGCAACCTTTCAAGTGCCAAGTCATTTTGGAGAGTATTCTCCAAAATCTCCTCCAAGGCATTTTGCTCTTTGTTTCCTCCTTCAAGTAGGCACTCCAACATGAACTCTCCACTTCGGCCATGCTCAATTTCTTCCACTTCCTCATTCCTAAAATTTTTATCACAAAAAGTAGTATCATCATAGCGGGGGCTTGGGGAAGGGACATACAAATAAACATAATCATACCAATGACCATTTTGGCAACCACACCTATCACAAATACTCCACTCATGGGTTTGAGATTGTGCTCACAATTCACCCCCGGGAGAATTTAAGCAATTTTGCCACGAGTGTGGTCCTCCACAATAAGGACAAGGGTCATCAAAGTATGAACAACTACCATCCGACCAATTTTTATTATATGGTGCCATTTTTTTTCCAAAAATTAAGAAACTAAACAAGAAACAAACAAGAAAAATAGACCAAGGTAGGAAAAATAATTACACAAATATTCACAAGTTTGGATCAAAGCACTTACGCTTACTTCTCAAACAACCTAAATTACGCCAAATTTTTCCCCGGCAACAGCGCCAAAATTTGATACGCTCAAATTACACCTTAAAATAGTGTAAGTGATCGATGTCAAATATAGTAACCCAACTAGGTTGGGGTCGAATACCACATAGAACAATATGTAGGCGATTAGGAATGTAAGAAAATTATCACTTATCGTGCAATGCCAAACACTTAGCTTTTGGTTGTGAAAATATTTATAACTAAATGCAAAAATATAAACTAACCTAGAAAGCAAATAAAATGATCAATGTCTACAAGTATGGATGCATCGAGAATTACACTCAAGTAACGATCCAATGTATTTCACGATTTTACAAATATGAGCGAGTTTATGTTAATTAGCCACGAATAATGATTCTTAATTAGCTTCTTCCGAAGACTAACAAGGCTTCCTAATTGAATTATTCCTAATCCAATTAATAGATTAAGAACCCGGATATGGCTACAAGTAGTTCAATCCTATTCCTAGGTAGAAATGAGGGTTAAAACCTCAAGTTCTTGTTAATTAATCTTTCCCAATCCCAAATTATCTTTTCCAAAATTAATTCGGAGTTAATGGGTGAGTCCTAGGGTAAGTTAATCCCTTTGGAAACATTAAAGAACAAGAATAATTAAAGAAATAATAACTCACTTCATAAATAACTAAAAATCATTCAATACATAAGCACAACAAGGTATTTAATCCACACTTTAAACATGAATATTCCCATAAACCAGATTAAGTGTTGGAAATAAATACTACACACTTAAATATTCAATACAAAGCAAGGAAATGAAGAAATAAACATAAATGGGTAAGAAATCCTTAACCACAAGCTTCAAATCTTCAAAACCCAAGTGTGTGTGCAAACCCTAGATTCCAAAAGTGTTCTTCTCTAGTGTAGAAGACTGAAAATAAGCCAAAAGATAGCCAAAGATCTGCTAGGTCGTGTATTAAATGGCTCGGGGGACGAAGGTGTGAAATTCCAAAACTGCCCAGAACTGTCCAGAATTTGTCTTGTGCATTCGCGACTGAAGATATGTGATCGCAGAGAATGAATTCCCAGAGGTATGCGATCGCATAGGTTGCCCTGCGTTCGCATAGGGAATTTGACGAAACGCTAACCGGGCTCTCTCTTTTATGAGTTCGCACTTGTCCACACGCGTTTGCATAGCTCCCTGGGATGTGACTTACGCGATCGCATGTAATACTACGAGATCTCATAGAGTAAAATTGGCAGCAGTCCTTTTTTAACATTTTTGCACAATTTGACTTGGTTTCCTCCGTTTCTTCTCCAAATCATATGATACCTGAAATATGCCAATAAATCTCAGAAAATGTCCTAGTTTCTCAACAAATTATACAAAAGACTAAGTATTAAGAGGAGATAAGTTGGTAAAATACCAACTTATCAATGATGTACCCGATTTTAGTAGAAGTTCCTTTTCCACTTCGGGTACGAGGGTAGGTGTAAAATCGGCCACGAAGTCTGCTAAAATTTGAGACTTGATAGCTGTTCGGGGTTGATATTCAATATCGTACCCACCAAGTTCGATGGCCCATTTGGCCAATCGGCCCGACTACTCGGTCTTGTGAAAAACATTTCGAAGTGGATAAGTAGTTAACACACATATGAGGTGACATTGGAAATATAGCTTCAATTTTCAAGATGTGCTTATTGATTCAAGTGCTAACTTCTCTAAGTGTGGATACCTAGTTTCAGCATCTCCTAAAGTTCGACTTACATAATAAACAGGAAATTATGTACCTTGCTCTTCTCGGACTAGTACGCCACTTACCGCTACTTCGGACACAACCAAGTATAGATACAGTTTCTCATCCACCTTCGGGGTGTGTGATATGCTCAAATTATACCTTAAAGTTGGGGTCGAATCCCACAGAGAACAATATGGAGGCGATTAGGAATGCAAGAGAATTATCACTTATCACGCAATGCCAAACACTTAGAGTTTTGTAGCGAAAATATTTATAACTAAATGCGAAAATGTAAAATAACCTAGAAAGCAAGTAAAATGATCAATGGAAACAAGTATTAATGCATCGGGTATTACAGTCAAGTAACGATCCAATGTATTTCACGATTTTACAAAAATATGAGCGAGTTTATGTTAATTAGCCACGGGTAATAATTCTTAATTAGCGTTTCCCAAAGACTAACAAGAATTCCTAATTGAATTATTCCTAACCCAATTAAGAGATTAAGCACACCCGGTTATGGTTACAAGTAGTTCAATCCTATCCCTAGGTAGAATCTATAAAATGAGGGTTAAAGCCTCAAGTTCTTGTTAATTAATCTTTACCAAACCCAAATTATCTTTTCCAAAAGTAATTCGGAGTTAATGGGTGAGTCCTAGGGTTAGCTAATCCCTTTGGAAACATTAAAGAACAAGAATAATTAAAGTAACAATAACTCACTTCATAAATACATAAAACTCATTCAATACATAAGCACGACAAGGTACTTAATTCACACTTTAAATATGAATATTCTCATAAAAAAGATTTTCAAGTGTTGGAAATAAATACTACACACTTAAATAATCAATACAAAGCAAGAAAATGAAGAGACAAACATAAATGGGTAAGAAAACCTTAACCACAAGATTGAAATCTTCAAAACCCAAGTGTGTGTGCAAACCCTAGCTTCCACAAATGTTTTCTCTCTTCTCCTCTACTAAAAAATATGTTTTACAATGCCAAATATTTGCCAAAGATGCAGAAAATATCTGTTAGGTCGAGTATATGTGAGTTGGGAATAAGAAAATGTGATTTTACATTTCTGTCCAGTGTTGATTCCTGTTGGCCGCACCTGCGGAAGAATCCTCGCATGTGCGGTTCCGCATAAGCAGACTACACAATGCAGGTGCGGTTCTGGATGACTTGAGCATTTTTGGCAGATGCGGACAAAACATCGCACCTACGCTTACGCAGGTGCGTGAACCACTTCGCAGGTGCGCTTTTTGTACTATTAAGCTAGCTTCGCATGTGCGAGGTCGCACCATCGGCCAAGAGTCCGCAAGTGCGGAATCACTGGAGATTTTTATACATTTTTCACCAATATGTGCTCAACTCCACTTCAATTCAACACCAATCACTTCGTGGCATCATTTCCCTGATATTCGAGCAATACACACTATGAACGACCTCATGTTATCATTGAAGGATGCAATATCACACGAAAAGAGGCTAAAACGAGTGGTAAAATCACCACTTATCAGTGTGAAGCAGAGGTGGGCTCGATAAGTACCGCTTTAATTCCTTTAACGCTTGCTGACATTCCAGATTCCATGCGAAATCATTCTTCTTTTTGAGTAAGGAGAAGAACCTGTGACTCCAATCTGACGACCTCGAGATATATCGGCCCAAAGCAGTTATCCGTCCGGCTAACCATTGTACGGCTTTCATGCTGTCCACGATGGTGATCTCTTAGGTAGCTTTTATTTGTTGGGGTTGATCTCGATCCCCCTATTTGACACTGTGAAACCCAGGAACTTGCCCAAGCCGACTCCGAAAGCGCATTTCTCGGGGTTGAGTTTCATGTTGTACTTCCTCAAAACCTCGAATGTTGCCTGCAAATGAGTCAAATGGTCCTCTACGAGCAGGGACTTAACTAGCATGTTGTCAATGTAAACTTCCGTCGATTTACCTATCTGTTGCTCGAATAATTTATTAACTAGGCGTTGGTATATAGCTCCTGTATTTTTTAGCACGAAGGGCATTACATTGTAACAATATGTTCCATACTTGGTGATAAATGAGGTCTTTTCCTGGTCCTCTGGGTTCATTTGAATTTGATTGTACCCAGAGTAAGCATCGAGAAAGGTAAGGATCTCGTGGACAGCCGTGGCGTCAATCGTACAATCGATGTTAGGCAGTGGGAAAGAGTCTTTAGGGCATGCTTTGTTCAAATCCTTGAAATCTACACACATTATATGTTTGTTTCCTTTTTTAGGAACTACGAACACATTGGCTAACCACTCAGGGTATTTCACTTCCTTAATGGACCCTATTTTGAGAAGTTTGGTTACCTCGTCCTTTACGAATGCATGCTTTATCTCGGACTGAGGCCTTCTCTTTTGATTCAACGGTTTAAACATGGGGTCGAGACTTAACCGATGTGTTTGTTATCTCCGGTGGGATTCCTGTCATGTCTGAATGGGACCAAGAAAAACAGTCTATGTTATTGATAAGGAATTAAACGAGTTTTTTCCTAAGTTTGGGGGTTAGTCCCGTTCCTAGGTATACCTTCAGTTCGGGTAGATGCTCGATTAGTATCACCTGCTCTAGCTCCTCTACCGTTGACTTTGTTGCATCTAATTCCTCAAGAATGAAGAAAGCTCGAGGGGTAAGGAAATCCTCTTTCTCGCACTCGATTACCTGTTCATTAGATTCAATCAGGTATGGGGATGGTGATTGCTATTTAGCTATTTGCCTGTCTTTGATGTCCGATTTCTTCGAAGTCGGAGATGCTGGTGTCGAATCATGAACTGCAAACATCTCTTTTGCCGCGTGTTGCTCCCCGTAAACTGTTTTCACACCATCTTTTGTTGGAAACTTCATCATTTGGTGGAGGTTCGATGGCACCACCCTCATGTTATGGATCCACGGCTTTCCGAGCAATGCATTGTACCTCATGTCACCTTCAATGACATGAAAATTTTGTGTCATGTATGGTCTCGTCTACGTTCACTGGCAGGATTATTTCTCCCTTTGTTGTTTCACTAGCCATGTTGAGTCGTTTAGGACTCAAGATGCAGGTACAATTTGATCTAGCAGTCCGAGCTGCTCTACGACCCTCGACCTGATTATGTTCGTCGAACTACCTGGATCCACAAGAACGCGTTTAACTTGAATTTCATTTAGTAAAATAGAAATTACCAATGGGTCGTTGTGCAGTTGAGAGAGGCCTTCTGTCTCATCGTCTGTTACACCCCATATTTTCGTACGTGAAGGTATGCCAAAGTAAATTGATGGAAGCCCGGGAAAATGAGATGTTACACCCCGCATTTTCGAATGTTAAAGTTTCGTCGTTCTTCTTGCTCTTTGCAATGAAAACGTGAGTTGCTTCAACCTCTCATACAAAGACTAATTAATAATATAGCAACGTGGGGTTTGCGATTCTAAGGGAGTACAGTGCAATCTTTCTCAAGAATATCATACGGATTTTTCTCTACTCTGATCTTGTTGTTACGTGTTGTCGCAATTAACGTGTGTTAGAGGGATTGTCATGAGAATCGACTCATGTATGTTAAGGCTATACCTTCTTTCTTTTTGGCATGATCTATATGACACGAACGAAACGAGCAAATGCACAAATTCCATAAATGACTCTACTCATAGAAATACTAGAGATGCTTATGTTCTTGATTTCCCATGTGTCATATTATTTTATCATATGTTCATGGGTCTCAAAAATACATAAGTTGGTAAAGTTTATTTCATGATATTAATCAGAGGCATAATGGTCTTATTGTTTAAACAAGGAATTAGATTCTCTGCCAAAGCTAATTTAGGAAGAACAAGTTCTTTAAATTAACCGAATATATACTAATAATTGCAAGTAAATTTATAAATAGAAAGCAGTAAGATGCGTAAAAAGTAAGTATATTGCAATAGCGGTTCGAACGTGTCCTTACAAGTTATATTTTACTTCCTTTTATATGGAATAATTTAACATAACGTCTACGCTTTTCAGTGATCGAGCATTAATGACTAATAATGGCATTAATGTAACATTACAATGATTAATCGATTAATATTTGGTAAGTGGATACTCATTTATGGCAGGAATATTTTGCTGCCGCTTCACTCGTACCATTGCATCCATCTATGAATGTATGCATCGCTTATCACTTCCATTTAATGCCCGTGCCACGTGGCGTTCCCGGGTTGGTTCTGCAATTACTCAGTGCCTTTTAGGGATTTTTGCGGCTGCATCAGTCACGAAGTGAAAACTTCAGTTATGAATTTCACATCACTGTTTTTCTATTTTTTTAACAGTTGCCTTCGGGTATAAATACCCCTTTTTCTTTCTTTACTTTCACGAAAAACTTCCGACCTTCTATCTTTATTTGTAAATTCTCTATTCTTCGTAAATATGTCTTCTTCAAACCAGCAATCTAGGAAAGTCATTAATGTTGATGAATTGACTCCCTCTTCTGCTCCAACTCGGAGTAGGAGAGGCGGTAGGCTTAGGAGCTTAGGTTCTACCCCTTCCAGGGGTGCTTTTTCTTCTCATGTTACTCCCTCATATTCTTCTAGGTCTTCTGTTTCTTTATCTTCTTCAGGGACTAGGGCTTCGAGATCTTTGTAAAAGAGTAGAGGACATAGTGAACCGCTTCGCGAGCCGAGGGTCGATGAAATTATCCTTGCGAGTTTTCTTTTGCCAAGGATAGTCAGGCCATGAGTGAACAACTTTCTTCAATGTCTTCGCATGACAGTGTTGAACTTTATCCTACTCAGATAACAGAGGGCTTGGTGCCTCTTGTACGCAGGGATTGTTCTTGGAAGCCTGATTTTCCTGTTATTGTTCCTAGCGATAACCAAAGAATAACCTCTTACAAAACCGGGTATTCTTATGTTTATACTTACCCTTTCACATTAGGATTCAATACTCCCATCGACCCTGTTATCATCGAGTTTTGTCGATTCTTCAAAATTTGTCTGGGACAAGTCGGTCCTCTTGTTTGGCGAGTTATCGCGTGCCTTAGGTATTTGGCCAATTTAGCTTATGTACCCTTCACTTTTCATCATCTTATTCACCTCTATTCTCCGATGATGTTCCGCCAAGGAGTGTTTACTCTTGCGGTGAGGAGTAAAAGGGTGTTAGTTACTCCAGATGATGACAAAGACCGAGGGTGGTATGTCCGGTATGTTGTTGTCCCTACTGCAGATTTAGTAGGTAAAGAAAGTCTCCCCTTCCCTGAGAAGTGGAATCTTGCACGTGAGTACAGTTTTGTTCACTTTCCTTTCCTTTGTTTTTGATAAATTATCAGTTCCGTGACTGTTTCTTTTTCCTTTGCAGCAACCATGGGAACAGTTAAGAATGTCTTCGGTTTCCGTGATTGGGTAGAAAAACCCTTGTTGATTTCTCTATTAGAAGAATGTTCGCGGAAGTACCTCTCTGGGAGGTTCGGTTGGAAGATTAAGACCCACGGTAAGTAAAAAAAATTCTTACTTCTTTGCTTTTTAAGCTTTATCTGATCTCTTTCATCTGTTAGGGTTTCTCGCTCGTGGTATTTCTGCTGCGGCTGTGTCCGCTTCAAAGTTTTCCCTGACAAAGTCCCAGGCGATCGTTGTTGGTTCCTCCTCACCGAAAAGAAAAGCAAGTGGGTCCGGGACCTTAGAGGAGGAGGAGGAAGATGAGGATTCGCTAGTCCACAAGTCACGTAGGAGGAAGGTGGTCTTTGACGATGAGTCTGCACCTGTTGTTGACCCTCCCGTGCCTGAATCTGAACTTTCTGCCCCTAAGGATGCGACTCCCTCTCCTGTTCGTGAATTCGTTGATCTCCTGTTCCGTGAAGGTTTTGGTACCATTTCTGATGAAGCCCCTCTTGTTGTTTTCTCTCCTCCTGCTCCTAAAGGATTTCCTTCAATTGCTCTCGTTATTGTTTCTGCTCCCATGGCTATTCCTGCTCATGTTGCTACTTCTGTTCTCGTGGCTATTTCTGCTTCTCAGCCTACTCTGCCCGTGGCTCCTTCATTTGTCCCGCTTCCATGCCTTCTGCTGTAGAAGTAGGGTCTTTCAGGGGGGATATGAGGCAAGTTATAATAGAAGTCCCAGCAACGGGCAACCTCTTGAAAAAGTAGGGCTAGACTGATGTATGGTTAAAGCCATTTATAGGCCCGACTGAAAGGACTAAGATGGAAAGCCACAGTACCCCGACTTGGATGAACGAGATTGTGCACTCGTCCTTAAAGGTAAAACTTGATTTTTAGACGTACTTACATATGCTCTTACCGTATCTAATTTATCTTTTTATGTAGATCAATCTTGTAGGCACGGAGTTAATGAAGAGGGTCGTTCAGATGGAGCAAGCAGCAAAGGATTTCCAAAGCGAGGCTATCAATTGGAAAGAGTAGTACGAGAGTTTACAGCTAGACATGGAGGCAATGGAGGAGGAAAAATGTACCTTGGAGCAGCGTGTTAGAGTTGTTGCAGCAGAACTGGCCGTCGAGAAGGCGTCTTCAAACTAGGAGGCAAGTACAAAAGTGTCCTAGAGTCTTCATTTGCAAAGCAGCTTTCCCGTGCCACATAGGAGATTAGGAGCCTGAAGGCTTTGTTGTACCAAAAGGAGGTTTATTCTGGTGAACTTGTACAATTGCTCACCCAAACCCATGAGGACCTCTGCAACTCTTTAGAAAAGGTCCGGTTTCTGGAAAGATCCTTCACTCCTTTACACGCCTCTCATGACACCGCCGTGGCTGAAAGAGATGAGTTAAGAGCTGAAGCTGAACAGTGGGAGAAATATTATGAAGCTCTTGAAGACAAAGCAGTCGTTGATGTTAGTTGGGCTTATCTGAATGCCCGCCTTGACACATTGACGAAAATGGGCCAAGAGGGTTTTAACTTGGAAGTCGAAATTGCTAAAGCCAAAGAGACGATTGAGATGTCTCAGCAAAGTCAAAACCTTTCTTCACCTGAGGTTGAGGTCCCTGCTGCTCATGTCTCCCCATCTCAAGTTGCTCCTCCTGCCAGTGAAGACAACCCCCCATCTGGAAAAGAGTAAATAATTTGGTTCCTCTTTTTTAGCCTTAGCTTTAAAGAATTCTAACTTTTTTTTATTTGTATCAATTGGTGGTTACCCCCAGTCCCATCAGGGGTAAAGTTGGATCCTATGTAATTCCCCAACTGACAACTTAGGGGCAACCAATGTATAAATCAATCCGGCTTAGACCAAGTTAACACTTAGTTTACTTTGTTGTAATATATTAATATCAATATAAGCATGGTTTAAGATTTCTTTGAGTTTTTGTTTTACTCTCAAGTCTTTGCATGCTTTATTTTTGAGGTTTTTGTTTTACCTCTGAGTTTTTGATTTTGCATTGAAAATGCTTAGATTGTTCGTACCTTTTCGTAACATGCACGATTTTATAAAAGAGGACCCTTTTTTTATCGACACTTAATGAAGAAGACGTCTCAACTTCATAATGGTGTAAATATACAAAAGAGAGATATGAATTTTCACATGTTTTTCTTTAACAATGTTTTGAAGAAAGTTTTTGCCTTGAACTTTCATAACATTTCACATGTGTTTATGTATCGTCTATAACTCATTTTGCAACTGTTTTTTCCTATAACAGATTCGATATAACCTTGCACTCATAATTGTTTTTCTTTTGCAACAGCTTTTTTGAATTAGTACAAGGGGATAACTGTTTTTGTTTAACAGTTTTAAATATAAGGGTATGAATTTTTACCCATAACTATTTTTATTGATAAAAGTTTTCAAATGAATACAAAGGTAATGCCTTTTTCATCTGTAACTGTTTTTATCAAAACCGTTTTCTGAATAAGTACAAGAATAGTGGTCTTCTATCCAAAATTGTTTTCATTTATAACAGTTTTCTGAATAAGTACAAAGATGTGCATTTTTACCCGTAACTAATATTCTGCCTTTAACCTGAACACTCGTTTACATTTACGAATATGTTTTTTGACGGTTTTTTAGTTAGGCTTTGTGTTTTGAGTCTTTGGCTCTTTGAGTTTGCTCATAGTACTTGACTTGTTGGGAAGATGGATCTTCAAGCTTGAGCTTTGACTTTTTGTTAGTTTTCTTTGCTTCATCTTTGCCTTCCATATTGTATAGTCTCCCAAGTGTTAGAGCTTTGAAGAATGAAATCTCGACAACTTGACTATTCCTTCCCTGTGGTCCTTTTCCTAAAAAGAAAAAACATACGGGACTGATCACGCGCAACTATGTCTATTAAAAGACTAAGCGGGCGTTGCAAATATAATCCGGGTTATTATGCCCAGAGTCGAATTCCACAGGGAATTAACGTATCAACTGTCGTCTTTAGAGTACTAAATTCTCAATAGTCAACTTTCTCAAACTTTGTGAATATCACTTGATGTTGTTTATACTACTACAACTGAAAAGAAATAATAAACTAAAGATTAACTAACAATAAGGTGTAAACAATGATGATAAAGATCTAAGGTTATGGTTTCCCCCGTTGGTAAAATTCCTTCTTGTGAACTTCCTATAGTTTTGATTTAGTTGTATCTATCAATCATGAAGACTCAAGTTATCATAAATCTCTCTCAAGTAATTATGATAATTTACTAGATGCACTCTCTCAAGTTACGCTAGCTAGTTTGCATTACAGTTCACTTTAGACTGCACCCGAGGTACCGTTATCTCTAATCCAACCTCTAAACCCTCGGTTATGACTCTCGCCTATATCTGGGAGTGGTGTTGTTCAAACAACTATCTAAATATGCACTCTCTCTCAAGTAGATACATAATAAATAGGAACAGCTAATTGAGGGCCCTTCAATCAACTACAACAAGAACGTAGTTGAACAAATAGAGATTAACAACCAAACAAAACTATATTTATATCACAAATACTTCATCCCCAACGGGTTCCACCAACAACCTTAGATTAGAAAATTTAGCTACTCATGCTCAAGAACAAAAAAAACCCAAAAGAATTCATAATGCTCAAAATAAAGATTAAAAAAAGAGATTCGAAAACTCTAATGTTTGCTTGTCTTCTCACAATTATTCTTGCCTCCTACTTGAGTCTAAAAATAAGAATATCCTTCTCTTGGGCGGATTTACAATGTTTAAATAGGGTTTGGCAATTTATTCCCGTGTTTTGCACTTAAGTCCTTCAATTTTCCAGGCCTGTCAGTTGTCGCCCGCGGTCGCGGCAGGAACGCGGTGCGACCGCGGTGGGCTACTTGTATTCTGCTTCAATTAATTCTCCATCGCGCTCCAACCGCGGTCGACTGCGGTCGCGGTGGACCATGTTCCAGCAATTTCATCCCTTTCTCTTGTGCTTTCCTCACGGGTTCTTTCGATTGGCCTCGAACTCCCTTAACTTACTCCAAATTTCTCCAAAGTATCTCCTCTCATAGCATATATCCTGCAAAGCACAAGAAACACTACTCAGAGCATTTTGTTATCAATATTCACCTTAAAAATATAATAAAGTATGGTTCAATAGGGGCGAAAATATAGTCTAATTAACCTATTATCAACACCCCACACTTAAACCTTTGCTCGTCCTCGAGCAGCAAAACCACACTCTAAAGCCTAATCTTCTTAAGCATCACCCTTCGGTGTCACACCATGACATTTCACAAGTATTGTACCTAGTTGTGTAACATTTATGCCTCAAGTGGAGACTCTATATGCCTTGCCACATTCTTACTTCCTCAAAGTACTTTATACCGAGGTCAAGACTTACCTTTTTTCATGAATCACGTGCCCTTACATCACACAATTGAGAGTAGTTCCACAAAAGATAATATTAAGAACAACATGAACTTTAAATCGAAAGAATTCACTCACTCTCAAAAAGAACATTCATATGCTTCACTGATACGCCATAGGATTGACCGTAGTGTAATACTCTACTAATTGAGTCTATTTAGTCTAAGATCAATAGGTCTTTATTTGGTTGTAATGTAGGCTAAGGGACGGGTATGATACATTTGGTTATAGTGACTCACCTCCCTAAGCACTTTTAATACAATTACATTAACATTCAGCCCATTTTCCTGCTTGGCCAAAACTTTTACCACGCTTTGCTTCATAAATTACCCCACTACTTTTAGGTGCAACTTTCTTTTCCACGCCACTAATCATCCAGGACTGCATTTATTTATTGTCCTTTTTCTTTCTCTTTTTTTTCTAAGTGGCCTTCGCTTTTGCATTTTTTTTTCTTTCACATTATTGCACCTTTCATCCTATTCCTTCTATTTTTCTTTACAAACCAAATTACACATTTACTAACAATTCCAGTGCTTATGGGGGTACAGGGTTCAAACAGACAGGCTATTCAAACAATTGGGTATGGTTCGTTATGTGGTCATCAAAGAAACAGGCTTATAAGCTCAAAGGTGTTAACTATGGTCAATTGCTTTCATGTGGATATACATTTATGTCTGGCTTCACAAAGAATTTCCTATATCCTTTCTAAGACTGAACAAACTTCTATTTCGTTTTGTAAACACATAGGGCAAGTTCTAGGTATCAAATGAAGACATATAATATGATGCACAAATACCTCACACGCACATGGCACATAATCCATTCCAAATTGGTTCATCAAAACACTCCAACGAGTATTCAAGTCAGTTACCATATGCAAAATTAAGGCATTCTACAAGAGTCCACAAGTGAGCCTAAGCGTCACACTCTAGGGTCTTTGATTTTCAGGTGTAACACACTAAGGGAATTCAGTTCCTTGCCCAAGAGAATCCTAACAACTAAAAAAAGAAAGAAAATCTAACTATACCCGGTTCAAGCTAAACCCTTGGAAAAGAACCGTGTTCAAAAGAAAACCCAAGGGGAGTTACTACACTACCTAAAACGAAAATAAAAAATCTTTTTGGTGTTTACTTTGGGCTAACTTCCCTCAAGAAGACTGCCTAAGTAGTCTGTCATCATGAAGAGTCCACTACATTTTCTGTTTTTTTTACTTCGACTTAATGCCCTCAAGCGACCCGTCGGAAGGTTTCCATCTTCGGGCCAAGCCAAACTAATTGAAAACAAACAATTCAACTATATACAATCAAAACAAGACAAAAACAATATCCACATATACAACAACAAAATTGTCCCCCACCCCACACATGAAAAGTTTTCATGTCCCCATGTCAATCAATAATACAAGCATAGAGGGGTAAGGAGACTTCCCTGGTGATCACTCGTCATCAGAAACGATGGTCGGGTCAACGTTACATGCCCTCCCTAGCGCACGAAACCACGCCATGATCTTCTTCTCAGATTTAGCATGTTGGGTGGACATTGCATCCATCCTGACGTTGAGGTCATCCACCGAGGTGCGCAAGCCGGCCACATCCTACTCTAAGGTCGACAACCTGGGACCCTACCGAGGTCGAGAAGGACCCACCCCATCATGGGACCTACAAGGTGGTGCATCATCAGGATTAACCTCATCCTCGTCATCAACAGCTAGAGGCACCGGGTGCTCTTGCCCACATTAATTTTTCCCGCTCTGAACGGGCCTTCTTTGCCAATTTTCCATCAATGGGATGATTCTCAGGGACATTGGCTATCCGGCACAACCTGGTAACTAGGGAGGGGAAATAGAACGCTTTCAGTACCTCAGGCGATCGGATGAACATCTTATCATAGAGCACCCGGGCAATATCAAAGTCCAATCTGTTGACAAAGCACCAAACCATCACCGCCTGTGGGGGGTTGACATCGGTGGTGTTGCAGGTGGGTAGCAGGCGGCTACATATAACTGTGAACCAACACTTGGCCTCCCAGGTGAAGGAATTAAAGTTCAGCGTGATGCCCTCTTTGACCCATGTAGGCTTCCCTCCCACGCAAATTGACTGCACGAGCATGGGCCAGTTGACCGGTGGTGTCTGCTGGAACTGGTAATGATCAACATCCCCAGAGAAGGTCGGAATTCTGTAAACCCGCCGGATGGCCTCCAGTGAGGCATTCACCCTTGTTCTTCGTATAGTGACTACCCGGTTCACATGCTCCGGGCAGTTTGCATAGAATTCTCGGACCATTAGAATATTGGCCTCCTCCGATTCTTCGAAGAATATATCCAACTAGCGCCTCCAAATTTCGGCGAACATTTCTGAACTCTCATGTTGTAAGGCAGCCCTGTCAATTGGCACCTCGTGGACCATCTTCCTGGCGGACTTAGCAGCATACCTGTCCTCAGCAGCCTTTAACACAAATTGGGATGAGTCAAACCGACTAATGCTCTCTGTGTTTCATCTTTTGCGTGAATGAGACATGGTACCTGGGCGGAAAATGGCTCGCCGGGGGTAGATTCAAATAGGTGAAATTTCACCACGGTCGTGACGCGGTTCGCCGCGGTTTGCCGCGGTCGCGTGAGGTTCAGAGAGGTTATTTTTCACCGCGGTCGTGCGAGGTTCAAAGTGGTGCAAATTGGCTGCGGTCGCGCCGCGGTGACAGATGTCTGAGAAAAAACATTTGAAGCTCCAGATGTCACCGCGGTCGCGCCGCGGTCCCTCCGCGGCCGCGGTGGCCCATAGTCTCCTAGTGGTGTGTATTCTTCATATTGTTACCTTATAGAAGTTGTTTTATGACCACGTCTTTGCTCAATCACACCTCCAAGCTTGTCCTACACACTCAAAAACTTGTTAGATGTATGTAAATCAATCACTACACTACCAAAGAGAAAACACTAAAATCATGGGTTGCTTCCCATGAAGCGCCTGATTTAACGTCGCGACACGACGCAGAATGAGCGCATTTAAGGCTCGCTCAACCTCTGTGGTTCAAAAAGATGCACCACACACAACTCACTAGTCTCATTCATCCCTGCATTAGTTTTGCTTTCCATGCTCTTTGAACAAAAGCTTGAATCACTTTACGCCTCCACTTTGAGCTTATGAATTGGACCTCAAGTGTTGATTTTTCTCTATGATCATGCTCCTGAGGTGGTGGAAAGAATCTGGCTGGACCATTAAAATAATGTAGTGTTCTGCACTTCTTAGCCTTTAGATGAGATGTGTATTCCTGACTTTCTGGCAAGAAGAATTCCGGAGTGTATGCCTCTTGTTCCTTGACTTCTGAAGTGGCTCGGATGGCTCTATTTTCATATCATTATCCAAAAAAAATGTGGACAAATGCTCGAGGTGTGTACCAATGCGCTCAATAGGATTGTCAATATCCTCAACACTAATGACACTAGAGTCAACAAAATACGTATCATCAATGTCCTTGGTTAACTCTAATATCTTTTTTAGATGAGGCGGCAGTGGTAGTGGCTCTAGTTCTAACTTGGGTGGTTCTTCAACAGTTGGCTTGGCTGGCGGGTTCTCTATTTTCTCTAAGTGTAATGGCTCAAACTCGAGAGCCCTCGGCCAGACCCCTTTACCTTCAAGTGCTAACACTCACTCAGCTAATTACTCCCTATTCACCTCATCTAAATTCATTAAACATGCAGCAAGGGGGTTCTCAACAGTTAAGGATGCATCATTTTCCTCCACTATCACATCCAGAGCATCAATTAGAGAATAGTTGGCGAACTCACTTGGTCGCCTCATGGATTTATGTACATTGGATGTGATTTCCTCATCATTAAGCCTCATCTTGAGCTCCCCAGTGTCACAATCAATAAGAGCTCTACCTGTGGAAAAAAATGTCCTTCCCAAGATTATGGGAATTTCCTCATCTACTCGACAGTCTAGTATCACAAAATCAGCAAGGAACACAAACTTCCCCACTTGCACCAAAACATCATCTAGAATACCCGACGGTCTCTTCATCGTCCTATCAGCTAGCTGCAGCAACAAGGAAGTTGGTCTGGCTCTACCAATATCCAGTCTCTTATAAATGGCTAAGGGCATTAGATTAATGCTGGCCCCCAAATCACACAATGCTTTGGCAAAAGCAAAATTGCCAATGGTGCAGGGAATTGTAAAACTCCCTTGATCAGACAATTTTTCTGCAATTGGTCGTGTTACCACAACACTACAAGTCTGAGTAAGAGTCACAGTCGCCAAGTCTTGGAAATCAAACTTTCAGGACATCAAGTACTTCATCATCTTCGCATACCTAGGCATCTCTTTCAGAGCATCAATCGTAGGAATGTTTACATGTATCTGCTTCAGCATATCTAAGAACTTTTTGTACTGCTCATCTTTTTGGTATTTTGCCAGCCTTTGAGGGAATGGTGCTGGCGGTCTCTTCTTTCCAATGATTTGGGATTTTTTCTTCTCAAATACCACCTCAACTACTGGCTCTGGGGTTATCTCCACTTCCTTTTCAGCCTCACTCTGCCCACTGGGTTCTCCTTCAGTAGTTTGCACTGTTACCTTGGTCAAGGTTGTGGAATCATCAATTTCGATTGGCAATGGTACTAGTGTCTCTGCCTGCCTGCACGAGCCAACTCTTGGTCCAAGTCTAAGTCCCTACCATTGCGGAGACTCACTGCCATCAGCTACTCCGGGCCCTGGTCCTTAGGATTCACCTGAGTGTCTGCAAATAAAGTCCCAAGAGGACGATTGTTCACTGCCATTGAAATTTGGCCCAACTGCACTTCAATATTTTTAATAGCTGAATCATGTGCATCCACTCTTTCACTGATTTTGGAAGTTGACCCAATCACTTGTTGCATCATTGCTTCAAGCCTGTAAAACCCATCTTCTTGCCTCCCCCCATGTTGTTGTTGAGGGGGGTGGTATGCCTACTGCTGATTCTGACTGTTATACCCTTGTGGCCTTTGATAAGGTGCCACATTAGCATGAGGTCTCATGGCACCCATGTTTCCATTGTTCTGCTGCTGATGAGGTGGTCTATACGGTTGAACTTGTTGACTCCAGTTCTGTCCCCCTTGTCTTTGGCCTCCATAGTTTGACACATAATTCATGTTTTATGGGTAAGAAGGGTGATCACAATCTGCATTCCACTGATTACCAATTGGATGACTAATGCAAGATCATAATCCCCCATTGGTAGTATCCACAATATGAAGTTGCTGCTTTATCCCCGACTCTTCTACCTTCTTCGTAAGAATACTCATCTGTGTCATCAAAGTAGCCATGTTCTCAGCCATAGTGTTGGACAGATCTAATGGCACTGAGTGAACAACTGGGGTAATTGGAGCACCCCTGTTTGTCCACCCTGAATTATGTGCCATTGTATCAAGTAAAATCTGGCACTCTCTCCATGTCTTGCTAAGGAATGCTCCACCAGCTGAAGCATCGACATTGGCTTTTACACCATCAGCCAGACCCATATAGAATCGTTGTCCCAACATTTGCTCAGGAATTCCATGGTGAGGACAGATAACCAGCATCCCTTTAAACCGTTCCCATGTCTCCTACAGTGTCTCTATGGGCTTCTGTCTGAAGCTGATGATCTCATCAATCTGCTATGTTGTCTTGTTTGGTGGGTGGAATTTATTCATAAATTACTTGACCAATTCCTCCCATGTTGCAATAGAGTTGATAGGGAGGGAGTTGAGCCAAGTCTGGGCAACTCTTGTCACCGAGAACGGAAACAATAATAGTCTTAATGCCTCTGGGTCTTGCAGATGGACATAAAGTTCTTTAAATGCTGCCGGGGATCCTCAACGTACGACCCCGAAAATAGCCCCTTATTATGCAACAGGTGCATCATATTGTTTGTAATCTGGAAAGACTCTACTTCAATTTGAGGGACCAAAATCATGGTTGCCAAGTTGTCAAATGTGGGTTGTGCCCAGTCGTATAATAGTGCCTCAGGTACAATGGGTACCTGAGGCGCTGCAATCCTTGCAGCAGGGTCTCCCACACCATCCCTGACATCCCTAACATTAAGGTTGTTTCTGTCGTTCAGCTCTACCATGTCTGGTTCTATGTGTTCAATGTGTGGTTGTTGTTTGCTTCTCCGATTGACCCTGTTCAAGGCCCTGAAACCTTTTTCGGGGTCTAGAAATGCTTCAAATACGTTACCAGTTCTCGAAGAGTTTCTAGACATGCACATTTACCACCGGTTTAGCAAATGTTAGAAATTCAATATATGTGTGAAATCAAAGAAACTTGACTATACTTAAGAATTTTCGTATTTTTCTTCAACTACACTTGATAATACCATTAAGTCCCCATCAACGGCACCAAAATTTGATCACGCTCAACTATGTCTATTAAAATACTAAGCGGGCGTTGCAAATATAATCCGAGGTATTATGCCCAGAGTCGAATCCCACAGGGAATTAACGTACCAACTGTCGTCTTTAGATTACTAAATTCTCAATAGTCAACTTTCTCAAACTTTGTGAATATCACTTGATGTTGTTTATACTACTACAGTTGAACATAAATAATAAACTAAAGATTAACTAACAATAAGGTGTAAACAATGATGATAAAGGTATAAGGTTATGGTTTCCCCCGTTGGTAAAATTCCTTCTTGTGAACTTCCTATAGTTTTGATTTAGTTGTCTCTATCAATCATGAACACTCTAGTTATCATAAATCTCTCTCAAGTAATTATGATAATTTACTAGACGCACTCTCTCAAGTTACGCTAGCTAGTTTGCATTACAGTTCACTTTAGACTGCACCCGAGGTATCGTTATCTCTAATCCAACCTCTAAACCCTCGGTT
>ML262550.1:32764-44248 GCA_005239495.1 Nicotiana undulata
AAATAATAAACTAAAGATTAACTAACAATAAGGTGTAAACAATGATGATAAAGGTATAAGGTTATGGTTTCCCCCGTTGGTAAAATTCCTTCTCTTGAACTTCCTATAGTTTTGATTTAGTTGTCTCTATCAATCATGAACACTCTAGTTATCATAAATCTCTCTCAAGTAATTATGATAATTTACTAGACGCACTCTCTCAAGTTACGCTAGCTAGTTTGCATTACAGTTCACTTTAGACTGCACCCGAGGTATCGTTATCTCTAATCCAACCACTAAACCCTCGGTTGTGACTCTCGCCTATACTCCGGGAGTGGTGTTTTTCAAACAACTACCTAAATATGCACTCTCTCTCAAGTAGATATATAATAAATAGGAACAACTAATTGAGGGCCCTTCAATCAACTACAAAAAAACGTAGTTGAACAAATAGAGATTAAGAACGAAACAAAACTATATTTATATCACAAATAGTTCATCCCCAACGAGTTCCACCAACATCCTTAGATTAGAAAATTTAGCCACTCATGTCAAGAACAATAAAAACCCAAAAGAATTCATAATGCTCAAAATAAAGATTAAAGAAAGAGATTAGAAAAACTCTAATGTTTGCTTGTCTTCTTACAATGATTCTTGCCTCCAACTTGAGTCTAAAAATAAGAATATCCGTCTCTTGGGCGGATTTATAATGTTTAAATAGGGTTTAACAATTTATTCCCATGTTTTGCACTTAAGTCCTTCAATTTTCCAGATCTGTCAGTTGTCTCCCAGGGTCGTGGAGCGACCGCGGTGGGCTACTCGTATGGTGCTTCAATTAATTCTCCACCGCGCTCCATCCGCGGTCGACCGCGGCGCGGTGGACCATGTTCCAGCAATTTCAGCCCTTTCTCTTGTGCTTTCCTCACGGGTTTTTCTCGATTGGCCTCGAACTCCTTTAATTGACTCCAAATTGCTCCAAAGTATCTCCTCTCATAGCATATATCCCGCAAAGCACAAAAAACACTACTCAGAGCATTTTGTTATCAATATTCACCTTTAAAACATAATAAAGTATGGTTCATTAGGGACGAAAATATAGTCTAATTCACTTATTATCAGGGAATCGAAGGTATATAGTTTTTAGATGATGACTGCTTAACCCTTTAAAACGTCCATCAAAAAGTTGTAACCCTAGACCGAGAATTCAGTTACTTCCTCGTGTCTTTGCAGGTCTAATATCATCATTTGGTGATGGGCTAGCTTTTTGCCTATCATCTAAAATGGTTAGTATAATTTTAATTATACAAAAGTAAAATCGAACGTAATGATACCTTACCAGGGGTATTCCTTTTACTCAGAAGTAGTACTTCTTTAAATGAACAACATTCCAACTAGTTGGTAGGATTCTACCGTCCATAGCCTCCAGCTCATAAGCGCCTTTTCCAGCAATGCCACGAACTTTGTAAGGTCCTTCCTAATTCGGATTTAGCTTTCCTGCACCAGCTTCCTTCGTTGATTGGAAGACTTCTTTGAGAACGAAGTCCCCAATTTTGAAATATTTGAGGTGAGTTTTTCTGTTGTAATATCGCTCTATAATTTGTTTTTGGGCCGCCATACGTATTTGTGTAGCTTCTCTTCTTTGCTCGAGCAAGTCCAGATTTGTCCTTAACTCATCGTTGTTTGATTCTTCCGTTGCTATTGTGAACCTCGTGCTTGGTTCTCCAATTTCCACCGGTATTAAAGCTTCCGAGCCATAAACCAGTGCGAATGGAGTCTCTTTCGTAGCTGTTTTTGCAGTAGTTCTGTAAGCCCATAATACCACCGGTAGCTCATCTGGCCAGTTTCCCTTGGCTCTTTCCAACCGTTTCTTTAGGTTGTTAATAATGACTTTGTTTGTTGACTCGGCTTGCCCATTAGCCACGGGGTGATATGGTGATGAAGTGATTCTCTTGATTTGCTAACTTTCGAAGAATTCTGAGATTTGTGAGCCTATGAATTGTGGGCCATTGTCACATGCCATCTCCTTCGGTATTCCAAAGCGGCATATTATGTTTCGCCATATGAATCTCTTCACTTCTTTTTCTCACACCTGCTTAAAAGCTTCTGCCTCCACCCACTTTGTGAAATAATCAGTTAATACGAGTAAGAACCGTACCTTTTCTTTAGTTGGGGGAAGGGGTCCCACTATGTCCATGCCCCATTTCATGAATGGCCATGGCGATATCACCGGGTGAAGTAGCTCCGTTGGTTGATGCATGTTTTTAGCAAATCGTTGGCATTTGTCGCATTTAGCTACAAAACTCTCAGCCTCTTCTTCCATTTTTAGCCAATAGTACCCTGCTCTGATTAGGGTTTTGACTAAGGATTTTGCTCCTGAGTGGTTTCCGTAGTGTCCTTCGTGTACTTCCTTCATAACAAATCTGTTTGATTGGGTCCGAGGCACTTAGCTAAGGGACCTCCAAACATTTTGCGGTATAATGTGTCACGAATGAGGCAGTACCGTGCAGCTTTTCGGCGAAGCGCTTGAGCTGCTTTCTTATCCTCGGGTACGGTGCCATTCTGCAAAAAGTTTAAAATTTTGTTTCTCCAATCCCAGGTTAAATGTTACCTCACTTTTATCCTGGTTGATTGCTGAATAAAATAGGTGAATGACAATTGCATTGTCTTTATTTGTCACTTCTGCAACTGCTACGAGGTTAGCTAATGCATCCGCTTTTGCATTTTCCTCCCTGGGTATTTGCATAACTTTCCATGACCGGAATTGTCTTACTAGGTCTTCTGCCTTTTTCAGATATTGTTGCATCCAGGCCTCTCTAGCGGTGTAAGTCCCCTGCATCTGGTTCACCACTAGTTCAGAGTCACTTTTGATCACGATTTGCTCGATTGACAGTTCTCGTGCCAGTTCAAGCCCTGCAATGACAACTTCGTACTCTACTTTATTGTTAGTTATGGGATAACATTTAATAGCTTGTCGTATCTTTTCACCCGTAGGTGATATTAAAACAACTCCCAAGCCAACTCCTTTTACATTAGAAGAGCCGTCAGTAAATAGGGTCCATATTCCTGGATTAGCCCCGTTGAAGAGTTGTAACTCTCTTTCCGCTTCAGGGATTATGCTAGTATTAAAATCATCGACGAAATCACCTAAAATTTATGACTTTATAGCAGTCCTAGGCTGATATATCATGTCATGCTCGCTTAATTCTATTGCCCATTTGGCTAATCTTCATGATAATTCTTGTTTATGCAGGATATTTCTCAATGGATATGAGGTCACAACAGTGATTGGATGGCATTGAAGATATGGTCTTAACTTTCTAGTTGCCATTATTAAAGCTAAGGCTAATTTTTCTAGAATTAACATACAACCTTTCCCCCTCTTTTGGCTTAGAAGCAACGGGGGTTTTGATAGATAGGCCTTCAGATCTTTGAGAGCATGTTGACATTCTTCAGTCCATTCAAACTGATTATGCTTTTTAAGAACTGAGAAAAATTTAAAACTCTTCTCCGAGGACCTGTAGATAAATCTTTCTAAGGCTGCAATTCTACCTGTTAGTCTTTGAACTTCTTTTTTACTCGTAAGTATATTGGGTATATCATCAATAGCTTTAATATGAGCAGAATTTACTTCTATTCCTCTATTTGATACAAGGAAACCCAAAAAACTTACCTAATTCTACACCAAAGGCGCATTTTTCTGGATTCAGTTTCATATTATACCTGCGTAGGATTTCGAAGGTAATTGAAAGATGTTGGAAATGATCTTTCGCTTGTGTTGATTTCATCAGCATGTCATCAATGTATACCTCCATCATTTTCCCCAAATGTTCCTGGAACATCATGGTCACCAGCCTTTGATACGTGGCTCCAGCATTTTTCAGGCCAAAAGGCATGACTTTGTGACAATAAGTCCTCATGTTTGTAATAAAGGAAGTTTTTTCCTCGTCTCAAGGATCCATTTTTATCTGATTATAACCAGAGTACGCATCTAGAAAGCTTAACAATTCATGACCTACAGTGGCATCAATCATTTGATATATGCGCAGTAATGAAAATGAGTCTTTAGGGCATGCTTTATTTAAATCTGTGTAATCTACGCATACTCTCCATTTACCATTATTTTTAGGCACCGCTACAGTATTGACTAACCAATTAGGATATTTTACCTCACGTATTGAACCAATTTTCAAGCGTTTATGTACCTCTTCGTCGATCACTTGGTTCTTGAATGGTCCTTGTTTTATTTTCTTTTGCTTGACATGCATGAAGGATGGATCTTCATTTAGTTTATGAGTCATCACTTCTGGAGGAATACCTGTCATGTCTGAATGGGACCAAGCAAAGCAATCTGCTTTAGCCTTTAAATATTCAATTAACTTACCTCGTCTGTTGGGTCTTAGTCTCGTGCCTATGTGAACTTTTCGTTCGGGCTTTTGCTCGAACAGTGGAACAGCTTCGAGTTCCTCTGTGGTTGTTTTGATATGCTCGTCCTCTTCTGGTTCCTGAATGACATCAGGTCTGGAATCCATGTCCGTATGTTTTGATACTTCTTCCGTGGTGACTTGATTCACCTTTTCGTGGCTATCTTCCTCCGTACCTGTTTGAGCGATTTCCTCGTATTTTGATTTTTCCACTTCTTCTTTTTTGTTAGAGTATGCTACAGAATTTATATTCCTTGAGGTTTGTTGATCGCCTCGAATCTCTTGAATTCCCCATTTTGAAGAGAATTTTATTACCTGAGTAAGGTAGATGGTATTGCTTTCATGTCATGGATCCATGGTCTCCCCATGATTACGTTGTAGGCCATATTAGTATCAATGACTTGGAATCTAGTATTTTTGATTACTCCTTCTGCGTAGGTGCTAAGCTCAATTTCCCCTTTTGTTATGACCGTGGAATTGTCAAACCCAGATAAAGCTCGTTCTTTTGGGATTACTTGATCCTCCATTAGCATTTCTTCCACAACTCTCAACAAAATGATGTTGACTGAGCTACCTGGATCAATCAACACTCTTTTTACGTTAGTGTCATGCATAAGTAGGGATATTACCAATGCGTCGCTGTGTGGAAGCATTAATCTGTTGATATCTGTATCGTCGAATGATATATTGTCTGCTTCCACGTCTTCACGAATCCGCTTCCCATGCGTAATTGTGAATTTCATTGTTCTTTTGCAGGTTACTCTGTTCACCTCATCTCCTCCATGTATCATGTTCACTGTTCGCTTTGAAGATGGTGGTTTTGGGAGCTCCTGCATGTTCTTCATATATGCATGTTTACCTTTTTCACTAAACAATTCTGTTCGATAGCCCTGTTTTAATAATTGTTATACCTCACCTTGCAAAAATCTTTAATCTGATGTTCTGTGCCCATGATCGTTATGGAATTCACACCAGAAATCTGGATTCCTTTTATTTGGGTTCGACCTCATTTCTTTGAGCAATCGAACCTTATCACCCATATTTCTCAGTACTAAAATTCATTCAGAAGTACTTACGTTGAAGCTGTAGTCTCCAATTCTTGTATTACCTCTATTTCGTTCATCCCGATCCTTTCGGGATCTTGATGAGGATGAGCTCGTATCTCTATTTGATGGTCTATATTCAGACCGAGTGTTTTCAAACTTCGGACGATTTTCTCGTCCCGAAGGTCCCATATAAGGGTCGTACCTGTTCTTACCTGTTCTCCTTTCTGGTTCGGAGCGTCTAGAACTGGTTCGATCTTCAGCTTTTGACTGCGAATTTGTGTATTCTTCTATTCGTAGCTTAGTGTTGTACCTGTTATAGACATTGTTCCACGTCGTGGCTGGGAATTCTCTCAAGCTTTCCTTGAGTCTTTGCGTGGCTTCTGAGCTTTTGTCATTTAAATTGCTTGCAAATGCCATGGCTGCCCAATTGTCAGGTACCCTTGGTAGCAACATTCTTTCCCGTTGAAACCTGTCTACAAATTCACGAAGCAACTTCGCGTCTCCTTGTTTTATTTTAAATATGTCTTCCATTCTTTTTTCTACTTTTTGCGCACCGGAATGCGCTTTTATAAAAGAATCTGCAAGCTCAACAAAAGAGTCAATATAATTTTTAGGTAGAAGAGAATACCAGGTTAGTGCTCCTTTGGTGAGTGTTTCTCCGAATTTCTTGACTAGGACTGACTCAATTTCTAGTTTAGTTAGGTCGTTGCCTTTACTCTTGTGGTAAAAGCAGTCACATGATCACGTGGATCGGTTGTCCCGTCATACTTGGGAATATTAGGCATTTTGAATTTCTTGGGAATAGGCAAGGGTGTTGCACTTGGCTTCCAAGGTTGTTGAGAATATCTATCAACATCAATGCCTTTGATAACATGTGTTACTCCAGGAATTTGCTCGATTCGATCATTTTGTTCCTTCACCTATTTTTGCAGGGTTAGTAATAAAGGTTGTAATTCCGGATTATTGGACATACCTAGTCTTGCTTCGATGGACTCATTTGGAGTGCCTCCACTTCCAGAGTTTGCCAATCCGGATTGTGGATTTTCCACAGTTATAGTGTTGTTAAGAGGAGGTGTAGGTGATGCAGCTGGTAGTTCCCTCATGAAAGCTTGTAAGGCTTGAGTCACATACTCACCAACCATTTGTTTCACAGTATCCTGTTCTTCTGCTTGTTCATTTCCATTGAGATTATTTTTTTGAGTCGCAAATATTTCTGGGGAATGTTCCCTTGATACTCATGGGGATCCTGAGGGCGATGGAACTGGGGTTCCAACCCTTTGTTGGTTGTTGTCATTGGCATTCGACATACTTCACAAAATGTTATTCGATAAAAAACAGAGATTATCAGATTCCCGGTAACGGAACCAATTTGTTTAACCAAAGAATTAGATTCTCTGCCAAAGCTAATTTATGAAGAACACGAGTTTCTGATAACCGAAGGATATACTAAGAATTGCAAGTAAATTTGTAAATAGAAAGTAGTAAGATGGGTAAAAAGTAAGTATATTGCAATAGCGGTTCGAACGTGTCATTACAAGTTATATTTTACTCCTTTTTATAGGGAATTTCTTAACATAATGTCTACTCTTTTCAGTGATCGATCATTACTGACTAATAATGGCATTAATGTAACGTTACAATGATTAATAGTAACTGTTGCGTGAAGATTGTGTAACGTTTGGCTCATTAATTGAAGATCCTGAATCTGCCCTATATCTTGCCTTGATTCATTTTGACCGTGTCTCTTCATCTTCTCGATTAAGTTGAGATTCCCGTATCTGATTACCCCGTGGGTATATTGTTTCGATCCTCTTTATCCCGTACCTCTTCGTAGAGTCATGTCCAGTTGTCATGATTTCATTGCTCCACATAGATTGCTGAGTCATCATAATTGTTACACGTGTGAAGCTCGTTTTTACCAATACACTTATGACGTATCGAGAGATTTTATTAACGTATTTCATATGCATCTCATGCATTTATACGTGCACATTGACCCATGACCATATGGAGTTATATACATATATATATATATATATATATATATATATATATATATATGTGATATGGGAAAGGTTATGGAATTATATACGCACCACCACCCGATCAGCTCGTATACGTTGATGATTTTGCCCACAGTGGCCGTGATGATATGATGGGATGCCCTTAGAGGACTGGTGATGTTATGAAACATGTACCAATGCGCAACATGTCATTCATACGCATATGCACGATACTATAATTATTTCATGATTTACAGAGTTATCCAGACTTACAGGTTGAGTCACTTACTCTATATTTCTTCCATGTCTGTTATGTACTGATTTATGTGCCTTACATATTAGGTACATTATTCGTACTGACGTCATTTTTTTCCTGGAGACGTTGCGTTTCATGCCCGCAGGTCCCGATAGACAGGTCGAGAGTCCTCCAAGTAGCTATAAGCTCAGTGGAAGATGTTGGTGCGCTCCATTTGCTTCGGAGTTGATTGTTTGGTCAGTATGATTTAGACGTGTATTGTTTGGTATTGCGGGGCCCTGTCCCAACTTTTGTATAAAGTGTGTACTCTTAGAGGCTTGTAGACAGATGTCATGTATACGAATGCTTATATAGCCTTGCCAGCCTATGTTTTGAGTTTACTCACGATCATGTTGGCCTTATAGGACTGTATATCACATGTATAAGTTTTTATATCAGATTGGGTCGTTGTTTATTCTGGTTAGCCCATGACTGCCCGTTTGGCCCATTTGCCAATGAGAGTACGATAAGAAAGGCATGTATGTTGGTACTCGGTTGAGTAAGTTACCGGGTGACCTTTGCGGCCCATAGGTTTGGGTCGTGAAATCATTGTTGAATGTAAGGGTGCCTTCGGGCATGTAGTCTGGGGTCCGCTTTTCTCTTGTAATCGACACTTTGGTGCGTTTGAAAACAGGTCCTTGCGGGATAGAGACCCCACCAACGATCATGTGGATGATATGTTGAGGTTCCTCTTGCTCATTCTTTCTATTGGCGTCTCGTTCTCTGAAGTAATTTTTGGCCCTGTCACTGAGGAATTCTCGAAGGTGACCTTCGTTGTATAACCGTGCTACCTCGTCCTCAATTGTCTGCAATCCTCGGTCCTATGGCCATGTGTACCATGATATTTACACATTAAGTTAGGATTTCTTTAAGAAGGGTCAGTTTGTATAGGTTTGGGCCACCTGATGTCTTTAATCTTTCCAATGGCCGAAATAATACCCGAGGCATCGACGTTGAAGTTGTACTCAGATAGCCGAGGTGCCTTTACGGGTCCAGTGTGCTTATCAAATCCATTCTTACTCATGAGTCCCCGCGCGTTCTGCCCTCGGTCGGTTCTTCGATCATTCCGGGATGAATTGCGTCCCGACCCGTTATTCCTTCGCTCCATAGTATATGGATGATACCGTTCCCTATTCGACCTTGGTTCCATATCGGTATCCCTCGAGTCTTTCATTGCCAAAATGTTCGGATAGACTGAACCCCGGGGGGGGGGGGGGCCCCCAACGGGTCATCCTCTACCCTAATCTTTGCCTGATATCGNCACATTCGCCCAAGTCACAGCGGGGTACTCAATCAAGTTTTGCTTCAACTGTCGTGATGCTATCGAGCTCCGCTCGTTTAACCCCTGGGTGAAAGCTTGAACGACCCAATCATCAGAGACCGGTGGTAACTCCATTCGTTCCCTATGAAATTGGGACACTAACTCCCTCAACATTTCGTTGTCCCTTTGTTTAATATTGAAGACGTCAGATTTCCTCGTTGCAACCTTTATAGAACCATTGTGTGCCTTTACAAATGAATCTGCCAACATGGAAAATGAATCGATAGAGTTCGGGGGCAAGTTGTGATACCAAATCATTGCTCCCTTAGACAAGGTTTCCCCAATTTTTTCCAGCAAAATAGACTCGATCTCATCGTCCTCTAAGTCGTTTCCCTTTATACCGCATGTGTATGTAGTGATATGCTCATTAGGATCGGTGGTCCCATTGTATTTAGGTATGTACGACATACGAAACTTCTTCGGAATAGGCTTCGGGACCGCGCTCGGGGGAAAAGGCTTTTGCACGAATTTTTTGGAATCCAAACCCTTTAAGTTCAGAGGTGCCTTTGGTATTTGATCGACTCGAAAGTTGTATGTCACCACCTTTTTGTCGTTATCTTCGATCCTCTTTTCTCATGACTCGATCCTTTTGTTGAGCTCTTCGAGCATTTTCATGATTGTTGGGTCAGCCACCGATCCATTATCATTTGACCTTTCCGGCACCGGCTTAGGACGATGAGTGGTTTTTGGCTCAACAAAGCTCAGAGTTTTTTGTTGACTTTGTAGCTGGGCGATAGCAATCTGCTGATCTTGTAGCATCTCGAAGATTACTTGGAGGATATCTCCCCCGTCTCCTAGACCCTGTGTTCCTTGACCACCAGGTTGGGGTACACTCCCTCCGACGTCTGCACCTAAGTCCGCGTTTAGAGAAACGCGTGAACCAATATCGACTGGATCTAGAACTGGCACTACCTCGGGGTTAAGCGGTGGTAAACCAGCCCCTGAAGCAACTACGTTATCATTTTCCTCATGAAATCCGAGACCTTCATTGCCGTGTACCGGTGTGTTTTGCGAGTTAAACATGTTTCAACCTGAAAACAAGAATCTTTGACAAGAACATATGTGAGACTAACGTATGTTATCGAAATCAGCACTGAAATAATCACTATTATCTTTAGCCCCACGGTGGGCGCCAAACTGTTTACCCTAAAATATGAGTAACAATTAAACTTATAAAGAGGTCTTAAAGATATGTGATTTATTCCAATACTAATTGATAAACAAGAAGATAAATGTATGGGTTAAATGAGCAAGTTAAATCAAACCAATATATGAGCAAGCCTCGATCTCGAGCCAAGATAACCTCGAGATGGACTCGGATGAACAGTAAAGTAAAGTAAAGTAAAGAGAATATAATAAGGCTAAGGAACAATTCTGATGAGAGACGAACGAAAAGTAAGCTTGTATATTCTTTGTCAATGATTGATGATGTTTACAAATGGATAGGCTCCCCTTTATATAATAGGGGAGTCCTAAATAAGGTACATTTCCATTTCTAGAAAGGAATCTTATTTGTACAGCTGTCTCGTACAAATCCGTTCCGAAATTTACACCTTGATCTTTGTGCCATTGCGGGAATCTCGCTCATTCTATTACAAGCCCATAACAATATTATCTCGAGGTAGGTCATACTTGGCCTCCGGTATTGTGTGCTTTGGTCCTCGAGCCCTGCACTCCATCATTAGTCTCGAGCCCGACCTATTGAACTTGCTTGATCCATTTGAACTCGGGCTCGGGGTGACCTCTCGAACTTATAAAATCGGGCGTACCTGATTTCGACCGTATACAGATAATTCCCGTATTTCTTAGAATAAAATGATAAGAAACAATTTGAGTCGCGAATTTCCGAAGTCCTCGATAATGACATCATCCTCATGACGTAAGCGTTGAAGTGACCGAAATATCCCCTTGGTACGCTTCCCCAAAATATTAAATGTGTGTCAGTGTTGATCGGCCACTAGCGCCACCGAACGACCGCCGATTTCCAAGGCAGTAAATAGATTGAAAGTCTAGAAATATGGCTTACTTTATGACTATTTTCTTAGAATTTTCTTTTCACGACAAAAATAAAGTATTTATTTCATTTAAAAAAACTAGTATTTTTTTCATGACATAGAATTAGTATTTTATTTCATTCCAAGAAACTAAGTATTTTCTTTTAATGATATAGAAAAAGTATTTTCTTTCATTTCAACACAATGAGTACTTTCTTTTCATGTTGTAGAAATAGTACTTTATTTTTCAACAAAATATGAGTATTTTCTTCTTAGCTATGGAGCTCAAATTTCAATGTTATTCTTGTGTGAAAATAGTAAAGCAACACATTAGTTTCTTTGAGTTTGTGTGAATTTTTAAAAGAATAATTAAATTATTGAAGAAAATAGAGTCGTGACAACATTGAATATTTTTTTTGGATGGG
>MDKH01119759.1:0-20038 GCA_005239495.1 Nicotiana undulata
AGTTGAGACAATAATGAGTAAATTTCTCTAGTAAATGAATTGAGTATTGTTGTAACGGTTGGCAAGCCTGGTTCCACGACAGGCACCATCACAACCCGGAAACGGGTCGTGACATATATGTTATGAAGATAAATAGTTGTGAGTTATGAAATAAAATTCTTAATTTTATAATTAAATAAATTGAAAGAATGATGAAAAATCACAAAAACAAAAGAAGAGAAAAAAGATAAATATGTTTCTTGGAATGTTTGACCTAATAACCGACCAACTTTGATCGGTTATTTTCCAGGAAATTACATATACCGATCAAAGTTAGTCCGCAAAATCTTCCCCTGTAATCCGACCGACCTTGGTCGATATACTTAACTATAAATTCTACAAACTTAATAAATAATTTTAAATAATAATATAATTATTAAAATTTAATAATGTGGGTCCACATTACCAACCAATGTTGGTCGGTAAACAAAAAGGTGTTTTGACTAAGCTATTCTCACCACTACTATCAAATTTTTGACCAACATCGTTATGTTATTTTAAAAAATGTAAAATATTTATTTTGTTTCCGCTCGTTTTAGACGGGTTTCTTGGTCACTTTTGTTGACCGACCAACGTTGGTCGGTATGGCTTGATCGATTTTTTCCGAATTACTAGTAGTGTTCAAGTCTTTAAAATTAAAATTTATACAAGAGGCTAATAGTGTTTTTGACAAGTAATAGCAGTTGTTGAGAAGTTCCATTTAACTGTCTTATTTTGAATTCTTTGTTCAACTAATTTTACTTTTCCATTAGTTAAGTGTGTTCTTATGAATACCTTGTTTAATTTTATGGCTGGTGCTCTTTTCGTTACCCTTCCGGTCCCTTTACCCTTTACTCAAATCCCCCCCCCCTCCCCCCACCCGCTACCTCCAATCCGGACCGACACGGCGCGATACCGACATCGCTGTACGAAAAGACCCATTTTTACTTTTTGCATCTGCTAAATAACTTCACAAGTTGAATTGGTGTGGTTATAAGTTTTTTTTTTTTATATTTCTAAGTTTATGTTTTTAGAGCTAACGCACCCATGGTGGGTTATAAGTTTATGTTGTTAGAAGTTTTCCTCACCTTTAATAAGAAATTTCTGAGTGGAATGAAAAAAATACTGAAAGAGTGCTTCATTTATAATGTACCTTATGCAATGTGAATCAGGATTAGTCGGGACCTCAATACGTATATCAGACATGGGGTGGAGAATTTAAAAAAAATTAATGTGGGTGTGCTCTTTGAGACGGTGGTCATTTGCAATGCTTATGGTAGATGCAAGAATGTGATGACCCAAAAGATCATCTTGTATTTTACAAGTCAATTCTGTATTCCGAGGTCATGAAAGCCTTCTCTATCTCACCTTGATTTGCGTGCGCAGTCAGGGCGTATAGTCGGGAAGCCTTTATGTGAAAAACTAAGAAAAATGATAGTTTTGTTCTTGAAATTTGAATTAAGTTGACTTTGGTCAACATTATTGGTAAACGGATCCGGACCCGTGATTTAACGGTCCTGGAGGGTCCATAGGAAAATATGGGAATTGGGCGTATGCCCGGAATCGAATTCCGAAGTCTCAAGCCCGAGAAATGAATTTTTGAAAGAAATTGTTTTTCTAAAAATATAAAGGATTTTGAAAGTTTAATTATATTTGAAAGGTATGGTATCGGGCTCGTATTTTAGTTCTGAAGTCCGGTACAAGTTCGATATAATACTTATAACATGTCAGTAAGATTTGGTAAGAAACAGAAATTGTTTGACGTGATTCGGATACGTAAATGTAAAATTGGATACTTTGAAAGATTTGGAAGTTTTCCTTGAATTTTATGATAAATTCATTGTTTAAGATGTTATTTTGGCAATTTGATCGCACGAGTAAGTCTGTAGGATATTTTGGAGGTTGTGTACATATTTAGTTTGGAGCCCCGATGGCTAGGGTGACTTTCGGATAGGCGTCAGGGTTTATTAGACTTAAATATCTGGTGCTTAAATGTTGTATCTGGTGTCCAGGTCCTTGACCTTCGCGTTCGAGGTTCAACGCATGCAAACGCGATGCACAAGCTGGGTTGGGGAAGGAATATACCTACGCAAACGCAGGGCCTGGGTCGCGAACACAGAGCTTGGGGGAAATGCTCTACGCAAACGTGAGGGGCCTCACGCGAACACATAGTACATAGGGGACCTGGGGGAGGGGAGTGCTGGGACTCTACGCGAACGCGTCCACAGGATCACGAACGCGTAGAGTAAGTGAGGTTGGGGTGCTGGGTAATGATAACCGTGTGCGAATGCGGCCTCAAGCTCGCGAACGCATAGGCCAAGCAAGCCAGACCTATGCGAACGCAGACAAGGGCTCGTGAACGCGATGAACAATTTTGCCCAGTGATTTTTAAAAACAAAACCTATACGGGATAAACCAAAAACTCATAATTTCTTCTTCCAAACTCCAAATTGGGCGATTTTTTAAAGAAAACTTCACTACAAATTTATAGGTATGTAATCTTAGACTCATTTTCTTCAATTTCCATTAACACCCATTAGATTTCTAGGCCTAAATCATGTTCTTAAGGGTAGAAAATTAGGGATTTGGGTAGAGTTAGGGCTTTTTGAATAATTGGAATAAAGACCTCGTTTTGTGGTCGGATTTCAAAACTAATTACATATTCGGGCTCGTGGGTGAATGCGTGATCGGGTTTTGGTCCGAACTTCGTGTTTTGACCAAGCGGGCTCGGGGTCGATTCTTGACTTTTTGGTAAGAATGTTAGGAAATATATAATTAGGAATTGGAATTGAATTATTTAGCGTTTATTGATGTTATTGAGTCAATTATGTCTATATACAATCGATTTGGAGCCGAGTTCAAAAGGAAAAGCGGTGATTGAGGCTTGATTTTGGCCGTGGAAGTCGAGGTAAGTGTTTTGCCTAACTTTAGCTTGAGGGAATAGGTGTTGAGTCTTAATTTCTATGTGTTTATACCATGTTCAACGTATAGGTGAGGGGACGAGTACATATACGTTGGTGTCAAGCATGCCCGTGAGTCAGAAATTATGAATTACGTGATTTTTATTGATATTTACTGTGTTATAGATTAAATTTCACTTTGGTGGTTGTTTATTTGGTGGAAATTCTCTGTAGTGAATATTGTTGAGTATGAGTTTCGGTTGAGGAATATTTTGTAAAGAAATGTACTTGAGTAAGATTGGCTATTGCTTTTTCCCTTGCTGTGACGGTGATATTTCTATTGTTGTTCCCTTGCCGGGATGTTGTGATTTATTGTTATGGTTCATATTATTGATTTCTTCCTTGCCAAACTTCTGTTATTGATATTGTTTGGGCGAGGAAGAGTGTAAATCACGAAGGGTGATTCCGTATATTGATTTCTGTGAGGAAGAGTGTAAAGTATGAATGGTGATGTCGTGTATTGATTTCTGTGAGGAACAGTGTAAAGCACGAAGGGTGATGCCGTGTATTGTTTATTGTGAGGATGAGAGTGTAAAAGCATGAAAGATGATGCCGTTCCATGTTATGATATTAAAAGCACGAAGGGTGATGCCGTGTATTGTTTATTGTGAGGATGAGAGTGTAAAAGCATGAAAGATGATGCCGTTCCATGTTATGATATTAAAAGCACGAAGGGTGATGTCGTGCCGTTTCTTTTTATTATTGTGAGGATGAGAGTAAAAGGACGAAGGGTGATGTCGTGCACTTGCATTTATTATTCGGTAAGGATGAGAGTAAAAGCACGAAGGGTGATGTCGTGCACTGTTTTCTCTGTGTTATTTCCTGCTACTATTTTGATATCTAAATTGTTGTCGTATTTCGTATTTCTGTTATCTGATATCTCTTTCCCCCAGCACGTTCCCTTTTTTCCTTGTACTTAACTGATTATTTTTGCAGTTATTATTCTTCCTACTATTATTACATTGCACAGGTTGTCTTGATTGTCGTGTCCTAGCCTCGTCACTACTTCGCCGGGGTTAGGCTCGACACTTACTCATTACATGGCGTCGGTTTTACTGATACTACACTTGCACATCTTTTTGTAGTGCAGATACCGGTACATGACCCTATGGACAATAGAGCTAGGAGGCTTCCTTCAGTCCACCCGGAGACACGGAGGTAGTCCTGTTGGCGTCCGCAAGCCTTGGCATCCCCTCCTATTTTTCCTTGTATTTCTATTCTAGTCGATCCAGAACCAGATGTACTTATTTCGTTCAGACTTTTATGTGTATTACTCTTAGACAGTCCGTGAGTAGTGACTCCACTATTCTGGGATTTGGCTAGTTTTGGCAAAACTTCGTAAAGGCTTTGTTTTGGAATATTTATATATATCTTGCTTCGTCTTACATTTCATTCATGTAAATGATGCAATTTATCTGTTCTTAATTTTTAATCAAGGAATAAAGGAAATTGAAGATACACTTTGGCTTGTCTAGCGGGTTCATCGTTAGACGCCATCACAGACCCGACGGTGGGAAATTCGGGTCGTGACAAGTTGGTATCAGAGCACTAGGTTGCCTAGGCCTCACAATTCACGTACAAGCTTGGTAGAGTTTGAGGGATTGGTACGGAGACGTATGTACTTATCCCCTAGAGGCTGAAAAGTTAGGAATAACTTCACATCTATTCTTCTCTGTCGTGCGATTTGAATTCTAAATCCTAACTGAATTTCTATTCTACACTCTCGCAGATGGCGAGAACACGTGCTTCTTCATATACCGATCAGCAGCCCGATCCTCCCGTTGTAGCTCCTACTAGAAGCTGAGGCAAGGCCAGAGCAGCAGCCCCAGTGGAGGACCCTCAGGTAGAGTTTGCCGAGGAGGTTTACCCAGACAGTCCTAGTTGGACCAGCTCAGGTACCAGAGGGGTACATTGCCACCCTGGTACTTTAGGACGCAGTGGTCCGTTTAGTGGGCCTTATGGAGAGCGTGGATCAGGTAGGCCTACTTCCTATAGCACCAACCGTCTCTCAGGCTGGGGGAGGAGCCCAGACTCTCGCCACCCGCACACCAGAGCAATTAGCTTCTTAGTTTCAGACTCCAGCACCACAGATAGCTGGGGTAGTTCAGCCGGGTATTGTGGCTCAGGTCGTTGAGGGAGAAACTATGTCTGCTGATGCTTTATGGATATTGGATCGGTTCACCAAGTTGTTTCCTACTACATTTAGTGGTGCACTTTCATAGGATCCCCAGGATTACTTAGATAGTTGCTATGAGGTTCTTCGGAACATAGAGATTGTGGAGACCAATGGGGTCGATTTTGCTACTTTTCGCCTTTCTGGCCCCGCTAAGACTTGGTGGAGGGACTCTTGCTTGACAAGACCAGTTGGATCTTCGCCTTTGTCTTGGGCTCAGTTCTCTGATTTGTTCTTGGAGAAGTTTCTTCCAGTCACCCAGAGAGAGGATCTCCGGAGGCAGTTTGAGCATCTCTAGAAGGGTTCTATGACAGTTACACAGTATGAGACCAGGTTCATCACTTTCGCCCGACATGCTATCATGATACTCCCCACCGACAGAGAGGGGGTGAGGAGGTTTATTGAGGGGCTAGCTCAGACGATTAGACTACAGATAGCCAGAGAGACAGACAGTGATATTTCATTTCAGGAGGCGGCCAATGTGGCCAGGCAAGTCGAGATGGTCTTATTGCAGGGTAGTGGTCAGGGGTCTGACAAGAGGCCTCATCATTTTGGCCGGTTCAGTGGTGCCTCATCTGGAGGCAGGAATTCTTTGTGTAGAGGTCATCCTCTTAGACCCTTTAAGTCAGCACTTCAGGTATCCCGCAGTGCACCACCAGCTCCTATAAGTGCACCGCCGCTCCAGAGTTTTCAGAGTGGTTATTCGGGTCGACAAGGACAATTTCAAGGCGCGCAGTCTCAACAACCGAGATATTATTATATTTGTGGTGTCCCGGGGCACATTTCTAGGTTTTTCCCCCGAGCCTCGAGTGGTTCTCAACACTAGGGTTCCCGTGCTATGATTCCCGCACTAGGTGCTCCACCACCCCCTCAGCCCGCTAGGGGTGGAGGTCGAGGTTCCAGAGGTGGAGTCCAAACAGTTAGAGGTGGAGGTCATGCTATTAGAGGTAGATGTCAGCCCGCAGTAGGTCGACCCAGGGATGTTCAGATTGGTAGGCCCCAGCCCCGATGTTATGCTATTCCTGCCAGGCTTGAGGATGAGGTTGAGGCCTCCGATGCAGTCATTACAGGTATGGTTTTAGTGTGTAGTAGGGATGCTTCGGTTTAGTTTGATCTGGGGTCCATATTTTCCTATGTGTTCATATTTTGCTCCTTATCTGATTATGCCTCGTGATTCCCTGAGTACTCCTGTATATGTATCTACACCGGTGGGTGATTCTATTATGGTAGATCGAGTCTACCGTTCGTGTATAGTGGTTATTGGTGGTCTTGAGACCAGAGTAGATCTTCTACTCTTTGATATTGGTGATTTCGATGTTATTTTGGGGATGGATTGGTTGTCTCATTATCATGCTATTCTAGACTGGCATGCCAAGACTGTGACCTTGGCCTTACTGGGAGTACCCCGATTGGAGTGGAGGGGGACTCCTGGTCATTCTTCCAGCAGGGTTATCTCATATATGAAGGCTCGGCGCATGGTTGAGAATGGGTGTTTGGCGTATTTGGCTTATGTTCGTGATTCTAGTATCGAGGTTCCTTCTATGGAGTCTGTGCCTATTGTTCGTGAGTTTCCATAGGTATTTCCTGTAGACCTGCGGGGTATGCCACCCGATATGGACATTGACTTTTGCATTGATTTGGCTCCGGGCACTCAGCCCATTTCTATTCTGCCATATCGTATGGCCCCGCCAGAGCTAAAGGAGTTGAAGGACCAGTTGTAGGATTTGCTAGATAAAGGCTTTATTAGGCCTAGTGTGTGATGACCCAAAAGATCATCCTGTGTGTATTTGACTAAATATGTGTTCCGAGGCCCTGAAAGCCTCCGTTAATCTCACCTCGATATGCGTGCGCAGCCCGGGCGTGTTGCCGAGAAGCTTTTATGTGAAAACTTAATGAAAATGAAATTTTATAATAATTAATGGAATAGAGTTGACTTTGGTCAACATTTTTGGTAAACGGACCCAGACCCGTTTTTTGACGGTCCTGGAGGGTTCGTAGAAAAATATGGGACTTGGGCGTATGCCCGGAATCGAATTCCGAGATCCCAAGCTCGAGAAATGAATTTTTAAAGAAATATTGTTTTCTGAAAATAATAAAGGTTTTTGAAAATGATAATTGATGTGAAAATCGTGTTACCAGGCACATATTATGGTTCAGGAGCCCGGAACAGGTTTAATATATGTTATGTGACTTATCTGTGAAATTTGGTGTAAAACGGACTTGAAATGACGTGATTCGGATCAAAATTGGAATAATTAAGCCTTATGAAATTTTAAGAAAATTCTATGAGTTTTGGGGTTTAATCCATTGATTTTGATGATATTTTGGTGATTTAAAAGCTTGAATAAGTCCGTAGAATTATTTGAGAGTCGTATGTGTTTTTGGTTTTGAGTCTTGAGGGCTCGAGTGAGTTTCGGGTAGCTAACGGGGTGTAAATGAGTCAAAAATCTGGTGTTTTATCTCAGTTTCTGGTGTCTGGTGTTTCCTTCACTGCAATCGCATTCGCGATCGCATAGGCTTAGGTGAAGGGGTAGCTGGGTTGCACTATGCGATCGCATCTCGTCCTCCTCGATCGCATAGTGCAACCCAGCTACCCCTTCACCTAAGCCTATGCAATCGCATTCGCGATCGCATAGGCTTAGGTGAAGGGGTAGCTGGGTTGCACTATGCGATCGCATCTCGTCCTCCTCGATCGCATAGTGTGTCAGTGGAGTCAGGTGGGGGGCTGGGTAGTATCTCTCTACGATCACGTAGTTTCGTCTGCGATCGCAGACGCCTGGCCCGTTCTCTTCCGCGATCGCAGAGAACAAAATCGCCCAGTTATTTTTAAGTCTTAAAAACAGAATATTACACGGGATTTCATAATTTTTCACCTTCTTCTTCTTCTCCAAACCCCATAGTCGAGTTCCAAGCCATCATTACACCATAGCCACTTAGGTAAGTGATCCTAACATTAATTTCTTTCATTACTCATCCCTAATCACTAGAATCTAGGCCTAAAATCCTAAAATCAAAGTAGAAATTAGGGGTTTTGGGTAGAGTTAGGTTTTTGGGAATTTTGGGTAATTCAACCCCAATTTGGGGTCGAATTTCAAAATAAATTATATATTCTAACTCGTGGGGGTATGGATGATCGAGTTTTGGTCCGAGCCTCGTGTTTGGACCAAGCAAGCCCGGGGTCGAATTTTGGGTATTTTTGGGAGAATGTTTGGAAATGGATAATTAGGCTATGGAATTGATTTATTGAGTCATTATTGATATACTTGAGTTAATTATGGCTAGATAATACCATTTCGGAGTTGAATTCTATAGGAAATGCGATGTTAGAGGGTTGATTGCTATATTTTGGACCCGAGGTAAGTGTCTTGCCTAACTTTGGTAGGGGAATAGGTATTGTATGCTATGTGCTAAGTTTTTATCATGTCCAATGCATAGGTGAAGTGACGAGTACCTAGGCATTGTGTGTCAAGCATGCCCGTGAGTCTAATTTTGATGAAAATCTTATTATTACTTCCATGTTCGTCATAATATGAATTTCTTTCTACTTGGGAGTTGTTTGTTGTTGGAAGACTTGGTCGATGAACTCATGATGTATTGGTTCGCTTGAGAACCCATTTGTTAAGGATATATATATATATATATATATATATATATATATATATATATATATTGAAGATATTAGTTATAGCTGAGACCCTTGTCGGGCAATTGTTGTGATATTGATTGATGTTTTCCCCTTGCCGAGTGATTTTAAACTATATTTCCACTATGCTGCATTCCTTACCATTGATATACATTGATTACACCATACATTGCATAGTGAGGAAGAGTGTAAAGCACGAAGGGTGATGGCGTGCCATGATTTACATTGATTATAAGCACGAAGGTTAATGTCGTGTCATGATTTACATTGATTACATCATAACTTGCATAGTGAGGGAGAGAGTAAAAGCACGAAGGGTGATGTCGTGCCATGATTTACATTGATTACATCATAACTTGCATAGTGAGGGAGAGAGTAAAAGCACGAAGGGTGATGTCGTGCCATGATTTACATTGATTACATCATAACTTGCATAGTGAGGAAGAGAGTAAAAGCACGAAGGGTGATACTGTGCCATGATTTACATTGATTACACTGACATACATAATACATCGCATAGTGAGGAATAGAGTAAAAGCACGAAGGGTGATGCCGTGCCGTGTTCCATGATTATTCCATATCGTACATCGCATTGTGAGGAAGAGAGTAAAGCACAAAGGGTGATGTCCTGCCATTATTTACGTTTCTGGTATTTACACTGGTTTCCTTATCATTCATTTGTTAAATTTCCTTTTCTTGTCTGCTCTCCATGCTCATTTAACTGCTATATATCATTTGTTCCCCTTTAACTGCTCCCGTATCCCCATACTTGTCTGTTTATCTCTTGCCTTGTTTTTCTATGCTTGGGGTTGTAGAACAGGACAGGTTAACTTTGTTGCTATGTCTAGCCTCGCCACTACTTTGGCCGAGGCTAGGCTCGGCACTTACTCAGTACATGGGGTCGGTTTTACTGATGCTACACTGCATTTCTTAATGTTGTGCAGATCCCGCACTTGGACCCCGCGGACAGCATTGAGGGAGTCACCTTCAGTCCACCCAGAGCTTCAAGGTATACCCACTGGCGTTCGTGGGCCTTGGTGTCTCTTCTACCTTTGGATCTCTTATTGTCTTACATTTTCCGCTAGTTTCAAAGACAATGATGTATTTTCCTTTCAGACTTGTATTTAGCACTCTATAGAGAGTTCATGAGTTTTGACATCTCGGTTTTTGGGGCTTATGCGATGTTCTGGATTGACTATTTCACTTAGTATTTTTGAATTATTATTCCATTTCCGCTGTTAAAAACTGTAAGTTGTTTTCTTATTTTTGTTAAGATGGTATCTCAATGTTAGATTATCTGTACACGTTGGCTTGTCTATCGGGTTCAATGTTAGATGCCGTCATGACCCGAAGGTGGGATTTCGGGGCGTGACAAGTTGGTATCAGAGCTCTAGATTGCTTAGGTCTCACAACTCACGGACAAACTTGGTAGAGTCTGACGGATCAATACAGAGACGTCTCTACTTATTCCCAGAGGCTGCAAAGTTAGGATAACTCCACATTTCTTCATCTCTGTCGTGCGATATGAATTCTGAGTACTGATTGAGTTCCTATTCTACTCTCTCACAGATGGCGAGGACGCGTGCTTCCCTTGGTTCTGCTCAGCAGCTCGCACTCCTACTACAACTTGTACAAGGGGTCGAGGTCGAGGACGAGTTCGTGCTAGAGGCCGAGGCCGGGGCCGGGCTTAGCCTAGAGCTGCAGCCCCAGTGGAGGACCCTCAGGTCGATTCTGACAAGGAGGTTCCAGTTCTGGCAGTCCCAGTTGGACCAGCGCAGGTACCAGAGGGGTTCATAGCTACCCCAGTGCTTCAGGACGCTCTCGTCCGCCTGGTAGGACTCATGGAGAGTGTAGCATAGGCCGATCTTCTTCCTACTGCACCAGCTGGATCTTAGGCTGGGGGAGGGACCCAGACTCCTGTTATTCATACCACAGAGAAGGCTGCCACTCAGTTTCAGACTCCAGCACCTCAGACAGATGGAGTAGTTCAGCCGGGTATTGTGGCACCGGCAGCCGAGGGTGCAGCTATGTCAGCAGATGCTCTATGGAGACTAGATCGGTTCACCAAGTTATTCACTGCCACTTTTACTGGTACGCCGTCAGAGGATCCATAGGATTATTTGGACAACTATCATGAGGTTCTTCGGAATATGGGCATAGTGGAGTCCAATGGAGTTGACTTTGCTACTTTTTGGTTATCTGGCACAACCAAGACTTGGTGGAGAGACTATTGCTTAGCCAGACCAGCTGGGTCAGCACCTTTGACTTGGGCTCAGTTCACAGAGGTATTCTTGGGGAAGTTCCTTCCCATTACTCAGAGAGAGGATCTCCGGAGGCAGTTCGAGCGTCTCCAGCAGGGTTCTATGACAGTTACCCAGTATGAGACCAGATTCGTCACCTTAGCCAAGCATGCATTGATGATACTCCCCACTGGTCGGGAGAGGGTTTGGAGATTTATTGAGGGATTGGCCCATCCTATCAGACTCCAGATGGCTAGAGAGTCAGGTACAGACATTTCCTTTCAGGCTGCAGCCGATGTGGCCAAGAGGATTGAGATGATTCTATCCCAGGGTTGAGGTCAGGGGGATGACAAGAGGCCCCATAATTTTGGTAGATTCAGTGGAGCCTCAATTGGAGGTAGGGATTCTTCGGTAGAGGTCATCCTCCCAAACCTTTCCAGTCAGCACTTCAGGTTTCTCATCGTGCACCGTCAGCTCCAGTTAGTGCACCACCAGCAACCATCAGTGCACATCCACTTCAGAGTTATCAGGGTGGTTATCAGGGTCGTCAGGGACAGTTCCAGAGTCCCCAATCATATCAGCAGAGGACGTGTTATTCCTGTGGTATTCCGGGGCACATTGCCAAGTATTTTCCCCGAGATTCTAGTGGTCCCCCGTATCAGGGCTCTCGTGCCATGGTTCCACTATCAGGTGCACCCCTGCCTCCTCAGCCACCTAGGGGTGGTCGTGGTGCCAGAGGAGGAGGAAATGTTCATAGAGGTGGAGCTCAGGCCACGAGAGGTAGAAGTCAGGTTGCAGGAGGTAGGCCCAGGGATGTCCAGATTGGAGGGGCTCCGCCCCGTTGTAATTCTATTCCTTCCAGACCCGAGGCTGAGGCCTCTGATGCAGTTATCACAGGCACAGTCTCAGTTTGCAGCCGAGATGCTTCGGTGTTATTCGATTCGGGTTCTACTTTCTCCTATGTGTCCTCATATTATGCCCCTTATTTGAGCATGCCTCGTGATTCTTTGAGTACTTCAGTGTATATGTCTACCCCGGTGGGTGATTCTATTATGGTAGATCGAGTCTACCATTCTTGCTTAGTTGTTATTTGGAGTTTGGAGACTCGGGTAGATTTATTGCTTCTTGATTTGGTAGACTTTGATGTTATATTGGGTATGGACTGGCTATCTCCCTATCATGCCATTATGGACTATCATGCCAAGACAGTGACCTTAGCCTTGCCAGGAGTACCTCGTTTAGAGTGGAAAAGGGACTCCTAGTCATTCTTCTGGTAGAGTTATTTCTTATATGAAGGCTCGACGCATGGTCGAGAAGGGTTGTTTGGCCTATCTGGCCTATGTTCGTGATTCTAGTGCCGAGGTTCCTTTCCTGGAGTTTGTGCCCGTAGTTCGTGAGTTTCCAGAGGTATTCCCTGCTGAATTGCCGGGTATGCCACCCGACAGGGATATTGACTTCTGTATTGAGGTAGCTGAGGGAACTCAGCCTATTTCTATTCCGCCGTATCGTATGGCTCCGCCAGAGTTGAAGGAATTAAAGGAACAATTACAGGATTTGTTGGATAAAGGCTTCATCATGCCTAGTGTTTCTCCTTGGGGTGCTCCCGTGTTTTTCGTGAAGAAGAAAGATGGATCTGTGAGGATGTGTATTGACTACCGGCAGTTGAATAAGATTACCATTAAGAACAAGTATCCTTTGCCGAGGATTGATGATCTATTCGACCAGCTTAAGGGTGCTATAGTGTTTTCCAAGATAGACTTGAGATCTGGTTACCATCAGCTGAGGATTAGGGCTTCTGATGTCCCTAAGACAGCTTTTCGCACTCATATCGACACTATGAGTTTTTGGTGATGTCTTTTGGGTTGACTAATGCCCCCGCTGCATTTATGGAGTTGATGAATCGGGTATTCAGGCCTTATTTGGACTCATTCGTGATCGTGTTTGTAGATGATATCTTGATTTATTCCCGTAGTCGAGAGGAGCATGAGCAACATCTTCGGGTTATTCTCCAGACTCTGAGAGATCGGCAGTTGTGCGCCAAGTTTTCTGAGTGCGGGTTCTGCTTGAGTTCTGTGGCATTCTTGGTCCACGTTGTGTCGGATCAGGTGGATATGAAGAATGTTTCAGTAGTTAGAGATTGCCCTAGGCCCACTTCAGCCACCGAGATTCGGAGCTTCTTAGGCCTAGCAGGCTATTATCGCCGGTTCGTGGAGGGGTTTTCATCTATAACAACCCCGATGACCAAGTTGACGCAGAAAGGTGTTCAGTTCAGATGGTCCGAGGAGTGTGAGGCGAGCTTTCAGAAGCTCAAGACAACATTGACCACAACACCAGTGTTGGTATTGCCCACAAGTTCAGATCTGTATACCGTGTATTGTGATGCGTCACGGGTTGGGCTCGGTGAAGTATTGATGCAGGATGGCAAGGTCATAGCCTATACATCTCGTTTGTTGAAGTTACACGAGAAGAATTATCTAGTTCACGACTTGGAGGTTGCAGCTATTGTTCATGCCTTGATGATTTGGAGGCACTATTTGTATGGGGTACCGTGTGAGGTATTCACTGATTACAAGAGTTTGCAATACTTGTTTAAGCAAAAGGAGTTGAACATGAGGCAGAAAAGGTGGTTAGAGTTGCTGAAGGATTATGATATTACCATTCTTTATCATCCGGGGAAGGCTAATGTGGTGGCCGATGCTTTGAGCCGGAAATCAGTCAATATGGGCAGTCTAGCTTATTTGTTAGTCGGAGAGCGACCTCTTGCGTTGGATGTTCAGGCTTTAGCCAACTGATTTGTGAGATTGGAGGTTTCTGAGGTTGGCAGTGTTTTGGCCCATATTCTGGCACGTTCTTCATTGTATGACCGTATTGGGGCCAGGCAGTAGTATGATCGTCATTTATGTGTTCTTAGAGATACAATCCGGCACGGAGGTGCCAAGCAGGTTACGGTTGATGATGAGGTAGTTCTGCGGATGCAGGGCCATATTTGTGTACCTGATGTTAAGGGTATTCATGAGTTGATACTTCAGGAGGCCCATAGTTCCTGGTATTCCATTCATCCGGGCGCCGCAAAGATGTACCAGGACTTGCGGCAGCATTATTGGTGGCGTAGAATGAAGAAGGATATTGTAGCTTATGTAGCTCGGTGCTTGAACTGTCAGCATGTTAAGTACGAGCACCAGAGACCCGGTGGTTTGATGCAGCAAATTCAGCTTCCCGAGTGGAAGTGGGAGCGTATCACGATGGATTTTGTAGCTGGGCTCCCATGGACTCAGAGGATGGTTGACGCAGTGTGGGTTGTTGTGGAAAGGCTGACCAAGTCAGCACACTTCATTCCTGTGTCGGTGTCGTATTCAGCAGAGAAGTTGGCAAAGATCTACATGAGAGAGATTGTCAGATTGCATGGTGTTCGCCTATCCATCATATCAGATTGAGGTACTCAGTTTACCACCCATTTCTGGAGAGTATTTCAGCGAGAGTTGGGCACATAGATTGAGTTGAGCACAACATTTCATCCTCAGACGGACGGACAGTCCGAGCGTACTATTAAGATTTTGGAGGATATGTTGCGAGCGTGTGTCATCGACTTTGGTGGTTCATGAGATCAGTTCTTGCCCTTAGCGGAGTTTTTCTACAACAACAGTTATCAGTCGAGCATCCAGATGGCTCCTTATGAGGTGTTGTATGGTAGGCGATGTCGGTCCCCAGTCGGATGGTTTGAGCCCGGAGAGGCTAGATTGTTGGGTTCTGAGTTAGTCCAGGACGCCTTGGACAAGGTGAAGATTATTCATGATAGACTTCGTACAGCTCAGTCCAGGCAAAAGAGCTATGCAGATCGTAGAGTTCGAGATTTGGCTTTCATGATAGGAGATCAGGTGTTTCTTAGAGTGTCGCCTATGAAAGGCGTGATGAGGATCGGGAAGAGGGGAAAGTTGAGCCCTAGGTACATTGGTCCATTTGAGATTTTGGACAAGGTAGGAGAGGTGGCCTACAGAATTGCCTTGCCACCGCATTTATCAGTCGTACATCCAGTGTTTCATGTATCTATGCTCTGGAGGTATATTGCAGATCCATCTCATGTTCTTGACTTCAGCGGTGTCCAGTTGGACAAGGATCTGTATTATGAGGAGGATCCGGTAGCCATATTAGCTAGGCAGCCTTGTTAGTGGAGATCGAAGAGTTATCCTTCGGTCCATGTTCAGTGGAGAGGTCAGCCTGCCGAGGCAGCTACTTGGGAGTCCGAGTCTGATATGAGGAGTCGTTATCCCCATCTTTTCTCAGACTCAGGTACTTTTCTATGTCCGTTCGAGGATGAATGTTTGTTTTAGAGGTGGAGATTGTGATGACCCAAAAGGTCATCCTGTGTGTATTTGACTAAATCTGTGTTCCGAGGCCCCGAAAGCCTCCGTTAATCTCACCTCGACATGCGTGCGCAGCCCAGGCGTGTTGCCGGGAAGCTTTTATGTGAAAACTTGATGAAAATAGAATTTTATAATAATTAATGGAATAGAGTTGACTTTGGTCAACATTTTTGGTAAACAGACTCGGACCCGTGATTTGACGGTCCGGAGGGTCCGTAGGAAAATATGGGACTTGGGCGTATGCCCATAATCGAATTCCGAGGTCCCAAGCCCGAAAAATGAATTTTTAAAGAAAAATTGTTTTCTGAAAATGTTTTTGAAAATAATAATTGATGTGAAAACCGTGTTACCAGGCCCGGATTATGGTTCCGGAGCCTGAAACAGGTTTAATATATGTTATGTGACCTATCTGTGAAATTTGGTGTAAAACGGACTTGAAATGACGTGATTCGGATCAAAATTGGAATAATTCTTATGAAATTTTAAGAAAATTCTATGAGTTTTGTGGTTTAATCCATTGATTTTGATGATATTTTGGTGATTTAAAAGCTTGAATAAGTTCGTAGGATGATTTGAGAGTCGTGTGTGTTCTTGGTTTTGAGTCTCGAGGGCTCGAATGAGTTTCGGGTAGCTAACGGGATGTAAATGAGTCAAAAATCTGGTGTTTTGTCTCAGTTTCTGGTGTCTGGTGTTTCCTTCACTGCGATCGCAGCCATTTATTCGCGATCACATAGGCTTAGGTGAAGGGGTAGCTGGGTTGCACTATGCGATCACTTCTCGTCCTCCGCGATCGCATAGTGTGTCAGTGGAGTCAGGTGGGGGCAGGGTAGTATCTCTCTGTGATCGCGTAGTTTCGCCTGCGATCGCAGGCACCTGGCCCGTTCTCTTCCGCGATCGCACCCCCTCGTTCCACAATCGCATAGTAGTAAAACTTCAAGCTCTGCGATCGCAGCCCCTCTTCCGCGATCGCAGAGAACAAAATCGCCTAGTTATTTTTAAGTCTTAAAAACAGAATATTACATGGGATTTCATAATTTTTCACCTTCTTCTTCTTCTCCAAACCCCATAGTCGATTTCCAAGCCATCATTCCACCATAGACACTTAGGTAAGTGATCCTAACATTAATTTATTTCATTTCTCTTCCCTAATCACTAGAATCTAGGCCTAAAATCCTAAAATCAAAGTAGAAATTAGGGGTTTTAGGTAGAGTTAGTTTTTTTGGAATTTTGGGTAATTCAACCCCAATTTGGGGTCGAATTTCAAAACAAGTTATATATTCTAACTCGTGGGGGTATGGGTGATCGGGTTTTTGTCCGAGCCGCGTGTTTGGACCAAGCGGGCCCTGGGTCGAATTTTGGGTATTTTTGGAAGAATGCTTGGAAATGGATAATTAGGCTATGGAATTGATTTATTGAGTCATTATTGATATACTTGAGTTAATTATGTATAGATAATACGATTACGGAGTTGAATTCTAAAGGAAATGCGGTGTTAGAGGGTTGATTGTTATATTTTTGACCCGAGGTAAGTGTCTTGCCTAACTTTTGTGAGGGACTAGGTATTGTATGCTATGTGCTAAGTGTTTATCATGTCCAATGCATAGGTGAAGTGACGAGTACCTATGCATTGTGTGTCAAGCATTCCCGTGAGTCTATGTCAAGCATGTTCGTCATAATATGAATTTGTTTCTACTTGGGAGTTGTTTGTTGTTGGAAGACTTGGTCGATGAACTCATGATGTACTGGTTCGCTTGAGAACCCATTTGTTAAGGATATATATATATATATATTGGAGAGATTGGTTATAGCTGAGACCCTTGCCGTGGAATTGTTGTGATATTGATTGATGATTTCCCCTTGCCGGGTGATTTTGAACTATATTTCCACTATGCTGCATTCCTTACCATTGATATTTGTCACTGTTTTGGTGAGGAAGAGTTTAAAGCACAAAGGATGATGCCGTTCCATGATATACATTGATCACACCATACATTGCATAGTGAGGAAGAGTGTAAAGCACGAAGGGTGATGTCGTACCATGATTTACATTGATTATAAGCACGAAGGTTAATGTCGTGCCATGATTTACATTGATTACATCATAACCTTCATAGTGAGGGAGAGAGTAAAAGCACGAAGGGTGATGTCGTGCCATGATTTACATTGATTACATCATAACTTGCATAGTGAGGAAGAGAGTAAAAGCACGAAGGGTGATGCCGTTCCATGATTTACATTGATTACACTGACATACATAATACATCGCATAGTGAGGAAGCGAGTAAAAGCACGAAGGGTGATGTCGTGCCATGTTCCATTATTATTCCATATCGTACATCGCATTGTGAGGAAGAGAGTAAAGCACAAAGGGTGATGTCCTGCCATTATTTATGTTTCTGGTATTTACACTGGTTTCCTTATCATTCATTTGTTAAATTTCCTTTTCTTGTCTGCTCTCCATGCTCATTTAACTGCTATATATCATTTGTTCCCCTTTAATTGCTCCTGTATCCCCATACTTGTCTGTTTATCTCTTGCCTTGTTTTTCTATGCTTGGGGTTGTAGAACAGGACAGGTTAACTTTGTTGCTATGTCTAGCCTCGTCACTACTTTGGCCGAGGCTAGGCTCGGCACTTACTCAGTACATGGGGTCGGTTGTACTGATGCTACACTGCATTTCTTAATGTTGTGCAGATCCCGCACCCGGACCCCGTGGACAGCATTGAAAGAGTCACCTTCAGTCCACCCAGAGCTTCAAGGTATACCCGCTGGCGTTCGTGGGCCTTGGTGTCTCTTCTACCTTTGGATCTCTTATTGTCTTATATTTTCCGCTAGTTTCAAAGACAATGATTTATTTTCCTTTCAGACTTGTATTTAGCACTCTATAGAGAGTTCGTGAGTTGTGACATCCCGGTTTTTGGGGCTTATGCGACGTTCTGTATTGAGTATTTCACTTAATATTTTTAACTATTATTCCATTTCCGCTGTTAAAAATTGTAAGGTGTTTTTTTATTTCTGTTAAGATGGTATCTCAATGTTCGATTATCTGTACATGTTGGCTTGTCTAGCGGGTTCAAAATTAGACGTTGTTATGACCCGAAGGTGGTATTGCGGGGTGTGACATAGTGTTTCTCCTTGGGGTGCGCCAGTGTTGTTTGTTAGGAAAAAGGACGGAACGATGAGGATGTGCATTGATTACCGACAATTGAACAAGGTTACTATCAAGAACAAGTATCCATTTCCGAGGATTGATGATTTGTTTGATCAGCTTCAGGGTTCCACAGTGTTTTCGAAGATTAACTTGAGATCTGGTTACCATTAGTTGAGGATTAGGGCTTCTGATGTCCCTAAGACAACCTTTCCACTCGGTACGGGCATTATGAGTTCTTGGTGATGTCGTTTGGGTTAACTAATGCCCCAACCGCTTTCATGGAGTTGATGAACCGAGTGTTCAGGCCTTATTTGGATTTGTTCGTGATTGTCTTCATTGACGATATTTTGATTTACTCCCGTAGTCGGGAGGAACACGAGCAGCACCTTCGAGTCGTTCTCCAGACTCTGAAGGACAGTCAGTTGTATGCTATGTTTTCCAAGTGTGAATTCTGGTTGAGCTTGGTTGCATTCTTGGGTCATGTCTTATCAGCAGAGGGTATTCAGGTGGATTCCAAGAAGATTTCAGCAGTCAAGGATTGGTCTAGACCCACATCAGCTACAGAGATTCGGAGTTTCTTGGGCTTAGCATGTTACTATTGTCGGTTTGTGGAAAGCTTTTCATCTATTGCAGCCCCGATGACCAGGTTGACTTAGAAGGGTGCCCAGTTCAGGTGGTCAGATGAGTGTGAGGCGAGATTTTAAAAGCTCAAGGCAGCCATGACCACGGCACCAGTGTTGGTTTTGCCCTCAGGTTCAAGGCCATATACTGTGTATTGTGATGCTTCTCGGGTTGGACTTGGTGCAGTGTTGATGCAGGATGGCAAGGTTATAGCATATGTTTCACGTCAGTTGAAGGTTCATGAGAAGAAATATTCAGTTCATGATTTAGAGTTAGCAGCCATTGTCCACGCGCTAAAGATTTGGAGGCATTATTTGTATGGTGTGTCGTGTGAGGTGTTCACCGATCATAAGAGTTTGCAATACCTGTTCAAGCAGAAAGAGGTGAATATGAGGCAGAGAAGATGGTTGGAGCTGTTGAATGATTATGACATTACCATCTTATATCATCCGAGGAAGGCCAATGTGGTGGCCGATGGTTTGAGCCAGAAGTCAGTCAGCATGGGTAGTCTTGCTTATAATCCAGTCGGGGAGCGACCGCTTGCTTTGGATGTTCAGGCTTTAGCCAACCGGTTCATGAGATTGGATGTTTCTGAGACCGGCAGTGTATTAGCTTATAAGGTAAGGGTGGCTAACGGGCTGGGCTAAACGGACCCGGGCTATGCGGGCCGGGCTAAACGGGCCCGGGGCCAAACAGGCTATACGGGTGGAACCGGCCCCACGGGCCTAAGCCCACATGGGTCCGGGCTAAGCGGGCCAGGCCCGCGGGCCAAACGGGTCCGGGCTATTTTTTTAATTTTTTTTTTATATAAGGTAATTTCTTGTAAATCTTTGTGATATAAATATTGTAATTCATATTTAAACACAAAAAA
>ML262551.1:0-15967 GCA_005239495.1 Nicotiana undulata
CATTGAGAGCATCAGATTCGTAGAATCTTGGCTATTAAGGTTTAGGGAGCGTCATTTGGGTCAGAAGATGGACTATGCAGTGTATGCTGTCAATTCTGCTAAGGTACACAATTGTGTCCTGGTACCTTGTGTGGTAGTTAATGCGATGTTCATATATTAGGAACATGCCTGGCAGAGAATTCTCAGTGTTAGAATTGAGTTCGGGATTTGCGGTATGAATAAAAGAGGTTATCCTCAATTTTTTATCAAGCTCATATGGTCAACCGGGTTGTGGCAACACGAGCAGGTGCACGAGGTGTTGGGCAGTAATTTCAGGTGTCTCAAGAGAAGTTCTTGGCACGTTCGAGGATGAACGTCTGTTTAAGTGGGGGAGAATGTAATGACCCGACCGGTCGTTATGAGATCTAGAGCGTCGTTCAGCAGTTGGAAGTCATGAACAACTTCATTTCGGGTATTATGACTTGTGTGTATGGTCAGAGTTGAAATTCAGGAAGTTCAGAGTTAAATAGAAAGGAAAATTCTCATTTCAGGAGTCTTAAATTTAAGAAATTAAGTAAGACTGGAATTTTGAGTAAACGACCTCGGAATGTGGATCTGAAGGTTCCAACAGGTTCGTATGATGATTTCGGACTTGGGCGTATGTCCGGAACGGGTTTTGGATAATCCGTGAGCATTTCGGCGCGTATTGTGGAAGTTAGTATTTTAGAAGAATTTCATAAATTTGGGTTGCAAGGCATTTCAGTGTTATAGATGTNTGAGAAAATCCGACCGGAAGTGGAAATTTTGATATCGGGGTCGGAATGCGATTCCAAAAGTTGGAGCAGGTCCGTAGTGTCGAATCTGACTTGTGTGCAAAATTTGGGGTCAATCGGGTGATTTGATAGGTTTCAGCATCGGATGTGAAAGTTAGAAATTCCAAAGTTCATAAAGTTGAATTCTTGCGCGATTCATATTTTTTGGTGTTGTTTGATGTGATTTGAGGCCTCGACTAAGTCCGTGATATGTTTCCAGACTTGTTGGTACGTTCGGACGAGGTCTCGAGGGGCTTGGGTGAGTTTTAGGGTGGTTTCGGACCATTTCTAGGCCATTTATAACTGCTGGTTTTTGGCTACAACAGTGTTCTATGCGATCGCGGGGAATTGGTCGTGATCGCGGTGAGTAAAATGTGAGAAACGGGCCAGTGAATCGCGATCGCGGAAAGCCATTCGCGATCGCGTAGAGTGAATGTTCTGCTGCATTGACTCGACTTCGGAGGCTCATATCTCAAAATCAATAATGAATTTTGAGATGGTATAAAAATGAAAGTTGTAGCGCTTTGTGTATCGTTTCTAGAAAAGTAAACCATTAATGATTTGAATTTATGTACAAAGAGATATGGCTGTTACACTACAGGGTATCCGGGAAGATGAAGAAGAAATTTGTGTTGCACATGGGCTGACTTTGCCAGATTATATCTAGAAATATATAAGGAATTTGGAGATGATCAACACATGGAAGTTGTCTATATTTGAGTCTAGTTTTCAGAACATTTAACCATTTGTCATTTGGAGTTGTGTGCAAACAGTTATGACTATTCTACTGGAGGCTGTCCGGGCAGGCTGGGCAGTTGTTCTCCGCGATCGCGAAGAGCAAATTTTGGGCTGGAAAATTGTTCTTCGCGATCGCGAAGCATTTTTCGCGATCGCGATGAGTAAATGCATGGGCAGAATGATATTTTAGCGGGTTTAGCTCATTTTTCTTCATTTCTTCACTTGGTTGGGGCGATTTTGGAGGATTTCAAAGGGTGATTTTAATCAAGTATCAAGAGGTAAGTGGTTCCTTCTCATTTCCAAGTTAATTCAAGGTTTATACATGAGATTAAACATGAAAAATTGGGATTTTGGAAGAAACCTAGAATTTGGGTAAATGTGATTTTTGCCACGAATTGAGCATAAATTTTGGAGTAAATTGTGTAATTGAATTAGTAAAGCTTCGGGTAGAGATTTTCTTCAAGAAAATTCGAAATCCGTGCACGTGGGCCCGAGGGCATTTTGGTCATTTCATTGAACCGGGCTGAGGAACTCTGTAATTTGAATTTGTTATGAACAATTGAGTATACTTTCATTGAATTATCGTTATTTGGATAGTTTGGGGGCGTTGCGCATCCGTTACGGTCGTCGTAGGGGCTCGGAAGGCGGTGATGAATCTTCGGAGCAAGGTTAGCTAACGCATATGCTTCTGCGTTTTCTCCCATGGGTATATGTCATGAATCCATGGCCTTCGCATAATCACATTATAGGCCATATCCGTATCAATAACTTGAAATTTTGTTTCTTTGATGACCCCTTTGTATTGGTAAAAAATAGATGTTACACGTGTAATATCTTGGATGACAAAGCAATCTACATGGAGCAATGGAAAAGTGACAGCTGGATGAGAGTTTAGAAAGAGGTACGGAACAAAGAGGTACGGGGAAAAACACCCACGAGATAATTTGAAGCAGGAGCTCCAATCTAATTGAGGAGCTGAAGAGACACAGTCAAAATGAACCAGAACAGAATAAAGTGTAGATTCATAGTTCTTCAATCAATGAGCTAAACGTTAGAGAATCTTCACGCAGCAGTTACGATTACCTATTGTAACGTTTCATTAATGATATAAATATTCATTAATTCTCAATCATAAAAGAGTAGACGTTATATTAAGAAATTCCCTATAAAAAGGGAATAAGATCCCACTTGTATGAACACGTTCGAACCATTACTGAAATATACTTACATTTATGTGCACTTATTATTTTCCTATTTTACAAGTCGAATTTCTATTATTGTTCTTAGTTAATTCTCTTGATTATAAGAAGCCCGAGTACTTCTTAAAATAGATTTGACTAAGAATCCGGTTCTTTGGTTAAACAAATTTGTTCCGTTACCAGGAATCTGATAATCCTTTTTTTTGCATTCCTGAATTATCTTTACTGAATCATGTCAAACACCAATGACAACAACCAACATGCAACTGGAACTCCAATTCCATCGCTTCAGGGAACCCCACGAGGTTCAAGGGAACACTCCCAGGAAAGATCTACAACTCACAACAATGATCCGCTTGGAAATAAACAAACAAGAGAGCAAGACACTGTGAAGAAAATAATTGCTGAATGTGAATGAAGCTCTTCAAGCTTTTGTGAGGGGGCTACCAACTATACCACCTACGCCTCCTCCAAACAACACTGCAACTATGGAAAATCCGCAGTCTGGACTAGCTAATTCTTGAAGTAGAAGCACTCCAAACGAATCTCTCGAAGGGAGACCAGGTATGACTAGTAACTCAGATTTGCAATCTTTAATACTAACCTTGCAGAAACAGGCGAAGGAACAAAACGATCGTATCGAGCAAATTCCTGGCGTACCACCTATCATCAAAGGGATTCATATTGACAAATACTCTCAACAACCATAGAATCCAAGTGCCTCACCTTTGCCGATTCCCAAAAAATTTAAAATGCCTGTTATACCAAAATATGACGGGACAACTGATCCATGTGACCATGTTACTGCATTCACCACGGGAGTAAAAGGCAATGACTTAACCAAGAAAGAACTCGAGTCTGTGCTGGTCAAAAAGTTTGGAGAGACGCTTACTAAAGGAGCACTAACGTGGTATTCTCTCTAACCCGAAAATTCTATTGATTCTTTTGCTGAGCTTGCAGATTTGTTTATAAAAGCACAATCCGGTGCACAAAAAGTGGAGAAAAGAATGGAAGACATATTCAAAGTAAAACAGGGAGATATAAAATTGCTTCGTGAATTCGTAGACAAGTTTCAACAGGAAAGGATGCTGTTACCAAGAGTACCTGACAACTGGGCAACTATGGAATTTGCAAGAAATCTGAACGAAAAAAGCTCTGAAGCTATGAGGAGACTCAAAGAAAGTCAGCGTGAATTTCCAGTCACGACGTGGAATGAAGTTTATAACAAGTACAATACCAAATTATGAATTGAAGAGGATACCATAGCCCAATCAAAAGCAGAAGACAGGATGAGTTCTAGACGCTCAGAATCAGAGAGGAGAACTGGCAAAAATAGGTACGAGCCATATATGGGACCTTCAGGACGAGAAGCTCATTCCAAATTTGAAAACACACGGCCTGATCACAGACCGCCAAACAGAGATTCAAGTTCGTCATCATCAAGATCCAGAAAGGATCGAGATGAACGAAATAGAGGTAATAACACGTATGCAAGAATTGGAGACTTTAACTTCAATGTAAGTACTTCCGAGTTAATTACAATATTAAGAAATATGGGTGATAAAGTTCGATGGCCCAAGGAGATGAGATCAAATCCAAACAGAAGGATCCCAGACTTATGGTGTGAATTTCACAATGACCACGGGCACAGAACATCAGAATGCAGGTTACTACAAGGTGAGGTAGAACACTTATTAAAACAAGGCTTTCTAACTGGATTGTTTAGTGAAAAAGGTAAGCAGACATATATGAAGAACAAGCAGGAGCCTCCAAAACCACCATCTACGAAGAGAACAGTAAATGTGATAAACGGAGGATAGGAGGTTAATGGCGTGACCTATACCGCAACAAAAAAGACGACGAAGTTCTCAATAACCCACGAGAAATGCACTCGTGAAACCTTGGAGGCAGATAGAATAATATTTGACGGTGCATATGCAGATGGATTATTGATCCCACATAACGATGCACTGGTAATATCTTTACTTATATATAACACTAACGTGAGGCGAGTATTGATTGATCCAGGTAGTTTGGTTAACATCATTTTACTAAGAGTGGTGGAGGAGATGTTATTGGGAGACCGTGTAATTCCAAAAGCACGTTCCTTATCCGAATTCGATAATTCTATTGTCATAACAAAGGGAGAGATTGAGTTGAGTACTTATGCAGAAGGCATTGTCAAAGAAACAAAATTTCAAGTTATTGATACAGACATGGCCTATAATGTAATTATGGGAAGGCCATGGATTCATGACATGGACGCCGTACCATCGACTCTAGATCAGGTTATCAAATTCCCTTCAAAATGGGGAATTCAGCAGATTCGAGGATATCAACAAATTTCGAGGAATATCAATTTAGTGATACATTCAAATACAAAATAAGCAGAGAAAGAACCTAAAGATGTAGGAGCAACTCAAACAGATACCGGAACAAACGATAAAGACACGGTGAACCAAATCACCACAGAGATCGCATCAAAACATACGAACATGGATTCCAGGCCCGATGTTATTCAAGAACTAAAAGAGAATGAAAACATAAAGAACTCGAAGCTGTTCCACTGTTCGAACATAAGTCGGAAAAGAGAATCCACATAGGAGCAAGGCTAAACCCGGTCAGAAGAGGTAAGTTAATCGAATATTTAAAATATAACGCAGATTGTTTTGCATGATCCCATTCAGATATGGCAGGTATACCCCCAGAGGTGATGACTCATAAATTGAATGAAGGCCCATCATTCGTACATGTCAAACAAAAAAAAAGGAAGTAGGGATCATTCAAGAATCAAGTGATCGATGAAGAGGTACATAAACTCTTAAAAATCGGTTCAATATGCGAGGTAAAATATCCCAATTGGTTAGCTAACTATAGTAGTACCTAAAAAGAACGGTAAATGGAGGGTTTGTGTAGATTATACTGATTTAAACAAAACATGCCCAAATGATTCATTTCCTTTACCGCACATAGATCAAATGATTGACGCCACTGCATGTCATGAGTTTTTAAGCTTTCTAGATGCATATTCTGGTTACAATCAGATAAAAATTGACCCCTCAGACGAGGAAAAAACTTCCTTTATTACAAACATGGGGACTTACTATTACAAAGTCATGCCTTTTGGCTTGAAAAATGCTGGAGCTACGTATCAAAGGCTGGTGACCAAGATGTTCCAGGAACATCTGGGGAAGACAATGGAAGTATACATTGATGATATGTTGGTAAAGTCAACACGCGCTGAAGACCATTTCCAACATCTTTCAACTACCTTTGAGATCATCCGCAGGTATAATATGAACTTAAATCCAGTAAAGTGCGCCTTTGGCGTCAAATCAGGTAAATTTTTGGGTTTTCTAGTATCAAATAGAGGCATTGAAGTAAATCCTGCTCAAAATTAAAGCTATTGAAGAAATACCTGATATACCCACGAGTAAAAAAGAAGTCCAAAGGCTGATAGGTAGAATCGCGACTTTAGGAAGATTCATTTCAAGATCTTCAGAGAGAGTTTGAAATTCTTCTCAGTACTAAAGAAGCAGAATCAGTTCAAATGTACTGAAGAATGCCAGCAAGCCCTCAAAAATTTGAAGGCCTACCTATCAAATCCCCCACTATTATCCAAACCAAAGGAAGGGGAAAGGTTGTATATTTATCTTGCTGTTGCAGAAATAGCTGTGAGTGCAGTCCTGGTAAGGGAAGACAAAGGTAAGAAATATCCTATTTACTATGTAAGTAAATCCTTAACTAGATACCCCCATCTAGAAAAATTAGCTTTGGTTCTAGTCATGGAAGCTAGGAAATTGAGACGATATTTTCAGTGTCATCCAATTGTTGTTGTAACTTCATATCCTATAAGAAATATCCTACATAAACAGGAACTGTCAGATAGATTGGCTAAATGGGCAATAGAACTAAGCGAATATGACATCGTTTATCAATCTAGGACAACAATAAATTCTCATGTATTAGCCGATTTTGTCGTAGATTTTAATGCTAATATAGTTCTTGAAGTAGAAAGGAATTACAGATCTTTACTGGAGCTAATCTAGGAACATGGACTTTATTTACTGACGGTTCTTTTAATGTTAAAGGAGCCGGTTTAGGAATTGTCTTGATACCACCTTCGGGTGAAAAGATAAGGCAAGCCATTAAATGTTATCCTATCACTAACAATGAAGCGGCGTATGAAGCTGTCATTGAAGGACTTGAATTAGCACGAGAACTCTTAATAGAGCAAATCATGATCAAGAGTGACTCTCAACTAGTGGTGAATCAGATGCAGGGGACTTACACCGCTAGGGAAATTCGAACGCAACAATATTTGGAAAAGGTGCGAGACCTAGTGAGGCAATTCTAGTCATGGAAAATCGTGCAAATACCCAGAGAGGAAACACAGAAGCAGATGCGTTATCTAACCTCGCATTAGTTATAGATGTAAAGAATAAAGAAAATGCTATTGTGATACATTTATTTCATTCAGCAATCGACCAGGACTAGAATGAGGTAACATTTAATAATTTAACCTGGGATTAGAGAAACGAAATCGTAAATCTTTTGCAGAATGGTACCGTGCCTGAAGATAAGAAAGAAGCTCAAGAACTTCAACGAAAAGTTGCACGGTATTGCCTAGTTCGTGACACTTTATATCGCAATATGTTTGGTGGTCGTCTAGCAAGGTGCCTCATACCTAATCATACTAAGTACGTGATGAAAGAAGTGCACGAAGGACGTTGCGGAAACCATGCAGGAGGAAGATATCTAGTCAAAACTCTAAGAACATGTATTATTGGCCTAAGATGGAAGAAGACGCTAAAAATTTCGTAGCTAAATGCGATAAATGTCAGCTCTATGCTAACAACATGCATCGACCCACAGAATTATTACATCCAGTGATATCACCTTGGCCATTTATGAAGTGGGGAATGGATATAGTAGGACCTCTACCCCAAGCCAAGGAAATGTACGGTTCTTACTTGTATTAACAGATTATTTTTCAAAATGGGTAGAGGTCAGTGCTTTTAAATAGGTACGAGAAAAAAAAGTGAAAAGTTTCATTTGGAAAAACATCATATGCCGCTTTGGTGTCTTAAGGGAAATTGTATGTGATAATGGCACACAGTTCATAGCCTCGCAAATCACAAAATTCTTTCAAAGCTGGAAAATCAAACGTATCACTTCTTCACTGTATCACCCCATGGCTAATGGGCTAGCTGAGTCAACAAATAAGATCATAATCAATAATTTGAAGAAACAATTGGAAAAACCAAAAGGAAATTGGCCTGAAGAGCTACCAGGAGTATTATGGGCTTATAGAACTACAACATAAACAGCCACGAGAGAAACCCCATTCGCACTTGTTTATGGATTAGAGGCCCTAATACCGATGGAAATTGGTGAACCAAGTACGAGATTCACATTAGCAACAGAAGAGACAAACAACGACGAGTTGAGAACAAATTTGGATTCTTGAACAAAGGAGAGAAGCCGCTTTAATTCGCATGGCAGCTCAAAAACAAAATAATAGAGCGGTATTACAACAGAAAAGCTCACCTCAGATATTTTAAAATTGGGGACTTTGTCCTCAAAAAGGTTTTTCAATCAACAAAGGAGGCTGGAGCAGGAAAGTTAAATCCAAATTGGGAAGGACCCAATAAAGTGTGTGGTGTTGCTGGAAAAAGGTGCTTATGAGTTGGAAACCATGGAAGGCAGGATCTTACCAACAAGTTGGAATGCTGTTCATTTGAAGAAGTATTACTTCTAAGCAAAAGGAGTACCCACGGTCAAGTATCATTACGCACGATTTTTATTTAGTTCAGTTAAAATTATACTAACAATTTTAGATGATATGCAAAATGCTAACCCATAACCTGTTTACCTAGAAAATGGTAATTACAATTATATTTGATTTTGTGGTTCTAAAAGTATGTAATTTATTTTAATGCTTGTTATTAATAAGTAGATGCTAAGTGCGAATGAAACAAATAAGGTAAAATGATGTGAAATCGAGGGTAGGCAAACCAGTCTGCCTCAGGTTGGGGGGTTCCGACCTAGCCGAGATGGATCCTTGAGGTCGAGGCTCGGGGTCAATGATGGGCGATCGATGAAGCTGTAACAACTTTATGGGCCTAGAAGGAGACTATTTAAGATCGATGATGGATAATAAATGAAGAACAATTGATATAATACAATAAATGCAAGTAATCAATCAGTAAAGAGACAGTAGAGAATGTTTGAGTTAAAGAGCAGAGAATGTTCTTGTTCGTTGTATTAAATATTGTGTGTGAAAATAATGATAAGGGTCCCCTTTGTATAGGAGAGGAAACCCCAACATATTACATAAGAAGTTATTACAAAAGAAAATAGCTGGTACAACTAATCTGTGATCCGGTACATATTGGTACTATGTTGCAGGCGCTTGTCAGCTTCAATCACACGTTCTCGGGAATCCCGCGCATTTTCGTGTCGGACTCCGATTTTTTCCTCGCTTTGAGGTGCGTTAATACTTCGATATTACCCTCCGAGGAATTCGTCTCAGATTTGCACCTCGGGTCCGTTCTCGATGTCAACAGAAATTTCCAAAATCGGTCGTGCCCGATTTTGACCGTATACATATAGTCCCCGCGTTTCTTGAAATGAAAAGATAAGAAACGATTTGAATTCGTCATCCTTTAATGCATCCATTATTGCGTTACCGATGCCACATAAATCGATTGACGTGACAAAGGGGAGTCCAAAAGGTCATGTCCATACAACCACCGGGAGACCCTTGAGTTGATTACGACAATAACTGTCTTTTGGTTTCCTTTAACGTATATGATGACTCTCTATAAATGCTCTTTCCCTTGTCCCATGTCAGGCTGGTGGAGTTGATCTCGGCATGGCCTTCATCGATCACTGATTTGTCTAACTGAACCACAACTCCGGGGAGTATGTCATCTTCTTCGGCGGATGATCCCAGATTTGAGAGGGCATCAACCTCGCTATTTTTCTCTTGGGGTATGTGGGTCAGAGTTCACTCTTTGAAGCGATGTAAGGTGACTAGAGTCTTTTCTAAGTGCCTCTGCATCCTGTCTTCTCGGACCTCGAAATTGACATTCACCTGGTTTACTACCAAGAGGGAATCACATTTGGCTTTGATGATTTCGGCTCCGGGGCCTCTGGACAATTCCAGATCTGCAATCATAGCCTCATACTCGGCTTCGCTGTTAGTCAATTTTACAGTTTTTATAGATTGTCTAATCACGCCGCCTGTAGATGGCTTTAGAACTATGCCGAGCCCAGACCCTTTCACGTTCGAGGCGCCGTCAGTGAGCAGGGTCCATATCCTTGAGGATGTGCTTGTTTTTAGCAGAAGCTCCTTCTCTACTTCGGGTACTAGGGAAGGCGTAAAGTCAACCATGAAATCCACCAAAATTTTAGGATTTGATAGCCATTCGGGGCTGATACTCGATATTATACCCCCCGAGTTCGATGGCCCATTTGGCATGCCGGCCAGATAACTCGGGCCTTTGCAATGTGCATCGAAGGAGGCATGTCTTTATGACGTAAATGTGATGGCATTAAAAATAAGGTTTTAACTTTCGAGATACACTAATCACTGCAAGGGCTAATTTTTTCCAGAAGAGGGTATCTGGTTTCGGCATCGCCCACGGTCCGACTTACATAGTAAGCAGGGAATTGTGTAACTTGATCTAAGGACGCGGTATGGTCCTTTATCCACAAATTTGGGTACAGCCAGGGACATAGCCTGCTACCGCTTCTTGGCCGTTTTCTTATCCTTTGGCTCCTTCGATGTAGGAGGTGTAGATGTTGGTACCACATCGTGTACCACGAACATCTCTCGGCGTGCTGCTCCTCATGTACAGTCTTCATTCCATCGTTGGTTGGAAGTCTCATCATTTGGCGACGGGTTGATAATACCGCCCTCATGCCACGACCTCCCGAGCAAGGCACTGTGTCTCATGTCTCCGGAGATGGCACGAAACTTGGTATTCTGATTCATGTCGGTCAAGTTGGTCAGGAGGGTGACCTCCCCCATCGTTGTTTCTCTTGCCATGTTGGATCTACTGAGGACTCGAGAGGCGGGCGCAATCAACTCGTCGTTGTGTGGTTGCCACGGGGTTTCGATGTCCTTGTTGCTGAATGTGAGAGAATCTTTAGGTATGTACCCTCGAGTTCGTTTTTTCCTGATGACAGATGTTTTTGTTTGTTTGACAACGGGCTTTTATGGAATGTGGATCCCTCCCATGGTTAGGTGGATGACGTGCTGCGGCTCTTTTGTTTCGTTTGTCCCGTTCGCTCCTTCAAGCTGTTTTTCTTCCTTGAAGGTGTTTCACAGTTCGGCCGCCGATGAATTCTCGGAGGTATCCTTCGCCAATTAGTCGGGTTACTTCCTCTCCGAGCTGCCTGCAATCTTCGATCTTTTGACCGTGCGTTTTGTGAAATTCGCACACCAAGTTGGGGTTCCTCAGCGAAGGGTCTGATAGTATGGGCTTTGGCCACATGGTGTATTTGATTTCACCCATGTCCGCTACGACATCCGAAACGCCAATGCTGAAGCTATTTTTTGGTGACAAGGGCACTTCCGCCGGCTTTGTGCACCTGCTGATCCTAGCTCCGCTCACCAGTCTTTGGGGAGTCTGACCTCGATCCATTCTTTGATCGATTCGGGGGGCACCGCTTCTTATGGTGTTTCTTCGACTCCCGACGTAAGGTCGATGTCTTTCCTTAAGTGGTCTCGATTCTCTCTCAGGGAACTTGGACTCTATCCTCTTCACGAGGCCCTCGAGCATTTTCATAATAGTGGGATTGGCTGTTGACATGCTACTGTTCGACCTTTCTGGTATCCGCTGGATTCGAGGGGCTGTTCCAGGTGCCATTGGGCTCGAAATCTTTTGATGGTTTTGAAGCTGAGTAATTGCCGCTTGCTGTACCTTGAGCATTTCGAAAATTACGTGGAGGCCGACTCCTCTTTCTCTTTGAGCGAGGGTTCCCCGCGGTTCGTGCTGGCCTTGTCGGCATGCGCTCCTGCCAGTGTGGGAGCTAATATCGTCACGCTGGGCATTGCACGAGTCTACGCCCACGAGGGTTAACTCTGGTGTGCTATCAAGGATTTGCAATGGTACGTCGGCACCTAAGACGGTTACACCATTCTCCCCATAGTCCTTAGAGCCGTCTTTTTCGTGTGCATTCGCAGAGTCAGACATTTTGACCTGAAATCAAAGATCTTTTGGACAAGAAAAAGCGTGAAGAATAACTTGTGTTTTTCAGTGAACCAGCACTAAAATAATCACTATTATTTTTAGCCCCACGGTGGGCGCCAAACTGTTTACCTTGAAAATAGTAATTACAATTATATTTGATTATGTTGTTCTAAAAATATATAATTTATTTTAATGCTAGTTGATAAGCAGTAGATGCTAAGTGAGAATGAAACAAATAAGATAAAATGATGTGAAATCGAGGGTATGCAGACCAGTCTGCCTCAGGTTGGCGGGTTCTGAGCTAGCCGAGATGGATCCTCGAGGTCGAGGCTCGGGGTCAACGATGGGCGATCGATGAAGCTGTAACAACTTTATGGGCCTCAAAGGAGACTATTTATGATCAACGATGGATAATAAATGAAGAACAATTGATGTAATACAATAAATGCAAGCAATAAATCAGTAAAGAGGCAATAGAGAATGTTTGAGTTGAGAGCAGAGAATGTTCTTGTTCATTGTATTGAATATTGTGTGTGCAAAGAATGATAAGGGTCCCCTTTTTATAGGATAGGAAATCCCAACATATTACATAAGCATTTATTACGAAATAAAATAGCTGGTATAGCTAATCAGTGATCCAGTACGGATTGGTACTATATTGCAGGCGCTTGTCAGCTTCAATCACACGTTCTCGGGGATCCCGCGCATTTTCGTGACGGGCTACGATTTTTTCCTCGCCTTGAGGTGCGTTAATCCTTCGATATTACACTCCGAGGAATCCATCTCAGAGTTGCACCTCGGGTACGTTCTCAATGTCAACAGAAATTTCCAAAATCGATCGTGCCCGATTTTGACTGTATACATAACCAAATGATGATATTAGACCTGAATAGACACAAGGAAGTAACTTAATTTGCGGTATAGGGTTACAACCTTTCTGACGGACATTATAAAGGGTTAAGCAGTCATCATCTAAACTATATACCTTCGAGTCCCATATGTTTTTCCTTTTAAGGAAAAGGACCACAAGGAAAGAGTAGTCAAGTGCTCGAGATTTCATTGTTCAAATCTCAAACACTTGGGGGACTATATAATATGGAAGGCAAAGAAGACTATCAAAAAGTCAAAGCTCAAGAAATAAGGCTAGCAAAGAGTCAGAGCTCAATCCTAAAGACCTATTTTACCCAACAAATCAAAAGTTACGAGCGAAATCAAAGAGCCGAAGCCAAAAATACAAAGCTTGATTCAGAAACCTACAAAAAACATACTCGTAAATGTAAACGATTGTTTAGGTTAAAGGCAAAATTTAGTTAGGGGCTGAAATTTGTACCCTTGTTTATTCAAATCCGTTGTAAAAGAAAACAGTTACGAAAGAGTTATAGATGATACTTGAACATATGTAAAGTATTATGAAAGTTCAAATAATACAAAAACTTTCTTCAAATCATTACTCAAAGGAGCATGTGAATTCCTATCTCTCTTTTGTATATTTACACCATTATGAAGTTGAGACGTCTTCTTCATTAAGTGTCGTTCATAAAAGGGCCCTCTTTTATAAATCGTTCTTGTTTAAAAAAACACGAAGTATTGAAGCATTTTCAATGAAAAGTTAATAACAAAGGGTGAAATAAAAACCCAAAAACATAAAGCATTTTTATGCAAACACTTAAGAACAAAACAAAAACTCGAAAAACACAAATCAGGCCAAGAAATTTAAACATTAATATTATACGACGGTAGAAAATAAGTATCAACTTAGTCCGAATCGAATTTGTTTATACAAAAACCCTAAGTTGTCATTGGGGACTTACCAATAAACTTTACCCCCAAATGGGACCAGGAGTAAAACCACTAATTAATTCTCCAAAGAAAAAAAAAGCGGTTAACAAACACTTTGTAACACCCCGTACATTAGGCTTAGGTATGAAGTCCTATCAGGATGATTATGGGTGAAAATAGTTGTTTCAAAATCAAGATGGAAAGTGAGGTGCATAAGCTTCGATAAAATCGACTTAGTTTGCAGAAGATCCGTCTTCCAGCAGAGTTTGATAAATATTTGTAAGGAATTAAGGAAAACCCAAAGCATGAATGTTGTAGGCCTTTGAAATAGCTTTCCAACTATATATTATGGAGCCCGAACGGATCTCTGTGAAAAACGTCATGCCCGTTTTACAGAACACTGCACAATATGCGCGCCCCGTAGCGCGACCGCGCTAATGCGGTAGTGTTCTGGCCATCTAGAGTGGTTGGGACCTCCAGGTGCACGGGGGCGCTAGTGGGGGTTCACTTTAAAGCCCTAATTCGTCCCCCACATCCCCAAAACATAAAAGCTTGCTCTATAAGGGAAAGCTCTCAAAAACCTAACTCCTTAAGGGTCCCTCCACCACCCAAGGTAAGTTCTAATGGTGATTCTAAGTTAATTTTAATTTCCCAACATCTTATTAACATGGGTAAACCCTCCATATCATTAGATATTCGATTGGGACATCGTAGTTGAGATAAGGAACCCTAGAACTCGAATTCAAGGGGATTGAACTTCAAGGAGGGAATGTCTTCACCCTCTAATTGATTCTAGCATTAGTTTAATAATTATAGACCCTAGTTCATGAGACATGTGTTGATGTGTTTGATAGAAAAGCATGAACAATTATAGGTTTGGTGTGTTGATTGTTGATTATTGGTTAAGGGTGTTGTTTATCTTATGGTTGATAAAGAATAATGTTGATTATAACCATTTGAGACTTTAGAATTCATCTAGGAGCAAGAGAATGAGTTATTGGGTGTAGAAACACCATTAATAAGGCCTATGAAGCTTTATACCACCAAGTGTTTGATAAAATGCCTAAGTGACCAAAACATGAGTATTGTTGCTAATTTGGAATCCCTTGACTTGTATTGATATAGATTAAAGTTGAAAGGGTTGACGGATGTTGTATTATGATCAAGAGCAGGGAGCTAAGGTATGTGAGGATAACTCTCTATGTTTGGGAATGTTAATGATTCTCCCTACACTATGTTTATTTTACCATGTTACCAATTGGCTCAGAAATATAGTTTAGTCTAGTTCCTTGAATAGTTGTAGAAATTCTATTCTCTAGCTTCATAACTCGTTCATGACTTTCATTCTGAACGTTGTGAGCTCAGTACGTATTCAATATAGACTTGGGTTTGATGTCCCTGAGTCTCAGTATAGCTTACTCAGCATGTCATAAACAGTTGAAGTTTCAATTTTCAGAATCAGTTCATGAATACATGTCTCAGTCTAGCTCTATTCAGTTTTCAAGTATCATGCAACTCAGTATGGTTCAGTATTTCAGCATCATGTATTTCAGTATCATGTATTTCAGTATGATTCTCAGTTCCTGAATGTTGAACACCTGTATTTGGGCATGAGGCCGTAGTTTATATGCTTTATGCATACTTGGGCCTGAGGCAGTAGTTTATGCTTTATGCATGTTTGGGCCTAAGGCCGTAATTTATGCTTTATGCATTTTTGGGTCTGAGGCCATAGTTATGTATACGTATACTTGGGCCTGAGGCCGTAGCTTGTGCACATATATATTAGGCCTGTCACGACCCAAAATCTATGGGTTGTGATGGCGCCAGACACACTGTCAGGCAAGCCAATCCCTGAACTAGCTCAAACCACTTCCTGCTTAACATTTTCAAAATCATGCCTTTTTCTGCATTTATAATCAAATAATAAAACAAATTCTCGTAAACTGAATATGGCGGAAAATCCACTTAATGCAGTACAAGAAATACCAACACCTTCCCAGAACCCGGTGACACAAGTACCTGAACAATTTCTAAGAATTTATACAATTATACAACTCATGTCCGAGAATTTAAATTGGACAAAGGTAATAAAGACAAAAGCGTAGGGACATAGAATGGAGACTCTGCCAGCTGCGGAACGCCACCAGAACAATGCAACCTGAGTAAGTCTCCGAATCAATCACTGCACTATGAGGGTACATGTGCAGCAAAATGCACAGAAAGTGTAGCATGAGTACATATACATATATGTACCCAG